>PVKM010028648.1:0-18184 GCA_004027735.1 Carollia perspicillata
ACTCAGAAACTCTAGTCTTGCAGCCTGCAAGCCATTACACGCTTTCTCCAGCCACATTCCGGACCACACCGCTCCTGCAGAGCTGAAAACGGGCCCCAGTGAAGAAGCCCCTGGGGGTTGGGGACCAGGGCTGGGGGATTCGAGTACACTGCAGTGGGGCTGCCTATAGGACAGGTCACGCTCGGATGTCAATACAGAACCAGCCCTTCAGGGAAACTGGCCCTTCACATCAGATCCCTCTCCTGCTCACACAGCCGAAGGGTGGAAATGCAACACGTTCACCTACGCGGAGCAGATGACGTCGGCGCTGTGCCCGAATCCACTGGGATTCACCGACCTCTCCTGCACGCCGCTCCTGGGTGCTCCCCGTGTCTCTGCTGGTTGACTGCTCAGGCTGCCACAGGCCACTGTGCCCCATGGCCTGAAGCTCCCTGGGATTCGTGTGCCCCAAGGGCCACCCTGAAGCCCGGGGCTCTCAACTGGGGGCAATTCTGACCTCCAGGAGTCAGAATGTCTAGAGGCAGTTTCGGCTGTCCCCATGGGGAGGGGTCTGGGATGCTGGCATCTAGCAGGCCAGAGCCAGTGACGCTGCCCCACACCCGACAGTGCCAAGGCTAGACCACTGCAACATGGAACAAAGAACTATTCCCCAAGCGGCAGTAGTGTGCGGGTTAAGAAACGCCACCTTACACAATGACCCATAGTCAGGGAAGCATAGACACCCCAGTTCCCTGGTACCTGATCTAGGTAATTCTGGGGTGTGCTCTCCAGAGCGCTCCCCTGGGTCGGAGCTAAACTGACCTCCTTGGAAGTGTGCCTGCTCTGGTACCCTTGTTTAGTTTCCTTCTCTTCCCTGTCCCCTCTCTACTGCCACACCAACTTGTCCTGAGAACACTTCCTAATAAACCACTTTTACACAAATCCTCATCTCAGGGTTGCATTTTGGGCAACAACCCATAACGATGAATACAAGTGGATATTTAAGGAGAATGAGCTTTTACACACACAGCGTGGAGGAGGTTACTAAATGGTTGGCGGTGCTCTAGCAGAACCCACGTAGTTTGATAAGCCCCTGAGTAGGGGCTCAGAGTTGAGGGAACCCAAACCAAGAAAGCACGGCATGGTAGGAAAAGCAACCCGCCGAAGAGTTAGAGACCCTTGTCACCCCGGTGACTAAGGAGTCAGGAAATCTTAAGTAAATCACAATACAGAAAAAAAAAGACAAAATAAAAATTAGATACTTGCTGGGCTCGTTTATCTAACGTTCTCTTACGTCTTGGAGCGGTGGTTCTCAGCTAGAGACATTTGGCAATGTGTGGAGACATTTTCTCACTGTTATTCTGGGGACAGTGTGCTAGTGGCTTCTAGGGAGTCAAGGGTGCTGCTACAGCCTACAATGACCAGGCAAGACCCTCAGTCCCACCTCCTCGAACAAAGAATTAGCCAGCCAAAATGTCAACGGTGCTGAGGCCGAGAAACGCTGTCTCCCCAGAGAGACTGGACAGGAGCTCCAGGAATCCCTGGTGGTTCGAATTTACATACCATCGAAGGGGCTGAGGCATGCTCTCCCGATGCGCCCGGACAAGCAGCACAGACTAGAAGCGCTCCTCTGCGTAAGATTCGGGAGGGTGTGTGCTGAACAGATCTTGAATTGCACTGTGGCAGAACTAAGCACTCGTCCAAGTAGCTAGAGACAGAGGAGAGGAGGGACCTGAATCTCGGCAAGCTGGACATTACTCTGAAGAATCAACTCTCAGCCCTGTACTGGGATTTAAATGCACCATGAGTTCGCATCCTGGAACCCGGCAATCGCCAAAGAACCCCCCTCACGTGTTCATTCGCCTGTGGACACCACTTTGGGGGCCAAGTTTTCTCCTCGAAACACCTTCCTGAAGCAAAAAGGAAAAGGTTCCCCCAAATCACAGGCAAGTAAGAGAGAAAACTATTTATAGCTGGCTTATCGGAGTTGATAATAGTTTAAATGTACAACCTATTTGCTTATGAATCCGGGTTTGTTCATGTGACAGGTAGTAAGATGACACCACACTTAACTCTGACTTCACTTTCCTGTTTGGCGCAAACCTCTCACACCCTCATCAAACAAAGGGCTGGCAGCGAAATCCCGTATGTCATGTAATTAGCCAATGTCTCATCTTGCTCGGAAAAATTTACACTCCCAACAAGAAATTCCAGGAATGAAAGCATGCTCAGTTTTATTATTAGAAAGGTACCCTGTTCCAGTAACCATAGTAAGTAGGCTAAAATGAAAACATTCATTCCTGGATGGTTGATTTCTCTCAAAGGGATTTAAGACCAAACTTACAATTTTTACAGGTCTGACATCATTCTCTCTCATCTTTGATAATGATATATTGAAATGTGAATCAGAAAATCTTCTAAGGTACTTAACATTTTGACAGCCCAGTGGCGGTCAGTAAAGGTAGGGTGACAGCTGAAATGGAGTCAGAAATTTCCAGCTGGTTCCTGAGATGGGGGACTTCCCCTTGCACTTCACCCGAGTCTTGCTCCCCAGGAATCAGGCAATGAGGGGCGTACTCTCCTCTCTCTGGTGTCTTCAGTAGACCCTCTCAGTAAGAGAAGGGCCTAGATACCATCTTCCACAACTGACCCCACAGGGCTCTGTGACTACCTGTTATCAACTGACAAACAAATACACGTTTAACACTTTTTCAGATCCAAGATCTCAAAGTTCAGTATTTGCTCTCAAGAGTATAATTGCCCATATTTTAGTCAGTAGCAAGTCAATCATTTTAAGCTGTGATTCACAAATGCTTATAGTGACTAAATGGAACAATTTAAAACTAAATAGCAAGGACTTTTTAACCCATAGATGATCATGCCTCGGGAACACTGTATACCGTCAAAGAGGGTGGAATTAACACTGATTGAAATTCAACTCCAGTTTTCCACTACGTTTAAGAAAAATGCTCTTATTCTTCAAAAGGCGGGGAAACTGAGCACACTGATTCAAATGAAGGCTATTTTATGGCCACTTGTGGCATCTAAGAATAATAAATATCAAAACAAGGTTTCTTTTGTTTCTTACCAGTCTGACATGTCGGTCTTTGCTTGGATTTAGAAATACCAGAAACTCAAAGCACATCATTCTAGCATGGTATTTTTCCTCTCCAGTCATATCAAAGTAAATATAACTTAACTAGGTAGAACTCTAATTGGTTAAATAATGTTAAATAAACTATACCTAAAGATTCATTTTACTCTAAGGTTCTATGATTCTAAGAGCAATCAGATAGGCTAAATAACTATTAATATTTTATTTTATTTATTTATTTTTAAATATTTTATTTACTTATTTTTAGAGTGAAGGGAAGGAAAGGAGAAAGAGTGGGAGAGAAACATCAATGTGTAGTTGCCTCTCATGCGCCCCCTACTGGGGACCTGGCCTGCAACCCAGGCATGTGCCCTGACTGGGAATCGAACCGGCGATCCTTTGCTTCACAGGCCCGTGCTCAATCCACTGAGCTACACCAGCCAGGGCTAACTATTAATATTTTAAAACAGGAATTCTAGTGTGAAAGTCTACACTTACGTTATATGTCATCAATTACTGAAAAACAAGACTGGACGAGGACAAAGAAAATTGGCCTAATAATAGTTCATGAAGAGTCGAAGACTCAGTGGTCTAATTGCAAATCCAAAGAGTGATACAATGTGGTGAAATGAATGAAACCCTGGGTCACGTTAATAAAAGTATTCCAGCTAGACCACAGAAGAGAATAATCTTGTTGTCAAGTGCTATGCAAACCATAAATGCTATAATATCTTAATTTTATAAAATAAGTTATTTGCAATGCTTTTTTCAAAAGCAAAAGTGGCGTAGCACTGCCAATATTAATTCACGCACCCAGGGCCCTGAACCCAAACTTGGGTAAGGCTGAGGAGAGGGATGGTGTGATCGTGAATTTATATGTCGACCAGGAAGGTGTCTTTAGATACGAGTAACATTTAAATCAGTGGGCATTGAGTCCAGGAGACTGCCCTCCATGATGTGGATGGATTTCACCCAGTCCCTTAAAGGCCTAAATGGGGGGGGAGGGGAAAGAGCAGCCTCCGTGAGCCAGGGATGAGAACCGCACCACCTGCCCTCCTGGGTGCCGAGCCTGCCAGCCCGCGCTGCAGCTGTGGGACTTCCCAGGCTCTGTAAGGGGGGGCACGTCCTTGTAATGTACACGTCTATAGGAAATTATTTTAATTACAAATGAAAATAATTCATCTTAATGAGCATGTTCATAAAATATTTTAATTGTGTTAAATACATAATTAAAATTGTTGTATTCCCCAGACCCAGCTCAGAGAGAAGATTAAGGGATCATACCCTAGTCGAAGACAACACTGAGGAATGGCAATACCAGGTCAGACTGTAGTTCACTCATCGTGGCGTTAAAATATTTTAATATACGTTTTATAAATAATGTTGGTTCCGTTTCTCTGGAGAACTGTAATGCAGAAGGCTTCCAGGAGAAAGTGATTCTAAGCTGAGACAGTCATGCTACATGGAAATTAGGCAGGTAAAGTGGAGCAGAGAAAGGCAGGCACCGACCAAAGTGTTTAGCAATGGAAAAAACAACGTAAGCAGAGCCGAAAAGGGCGAGACTGTGAGTGAGACACAGAAAACCCCAGACCGACGTTAATGACACCAGGTACTGGGATTTTATCACAGTCTGTGTTTTACTCCGTGTCCTGAGAAAAGCATTCCCAAGGGACGTGGATTTACATATGATCAGATTACTTTTCTTGTTCTCAGGACAGACTGGTATTTCAAGAGACTTCTGGCATGTAATTAATCTCTCTTAGTTAGTATTAACTGTTGCTGTTTGACTCGAGTCAGATCAGATTGGGAGCCATCCAACTGTTAATGGCCGTCCCGTTACCGCACAAGCCGGCTGAGCAGGGCTTCCCACCGCTTTCTCACAGACGCGCACGGGAGGCAGTCTATAAATATATGCCCATAAATTTGAAGCACAGAAAGTTTTAAAGGACTGTACATAGATTAAATTATAAAGTGGAACAACAGAATACAGACATACAGTCTTCTCTGGATCCCCCATAAATAGGTACCCAGTACACATCAGTTGACTTAAAAGCCACGTTTACCTGGATCGATTTTAGGTCAGGTACCTAAGATAAACCATGTCGCGGGAGCTTATAATTTCCCTTGGGTAAGGGCATTAATGAACCTCTTCAAATGGGCACAAGGACACTTATGACCAAATTGGCTTGGTGATGGTAAGTGATGTATTACTCCTGTTGTATCTCCAGGCCTGCAACTTTGTATGCATTTTCCCCTCATTATTATGCCATGACGAAATTACCTGAAGTCTTAACACACATAGCCTTCTCCATAAGTAACCTTCCAGCTGTTTTTTTTATGGGTACACTATAGTAACCCTTCCTGCCCACCAGAAAAAAATAATTAATGGTCTCGGTTATTGTGAGCACATCCTGCAGTCAGGAGGCGGGAAGGTTAACCCTGGGTTAAGCAAATTCCTCAGTAGCTTTAGCACTAGAACTTGTACCTCCCTAGCAGACACTGCTGTGATATGCTAAACTGATAACGACCACTCCCTCGTGCTGGTTAAGAACGAGGATGACAAAGGACTTTCGGGTAACTTGGCACCACCACCCCACCGAAGGGGTCAAGACGTCACTGTGTGAAGGAATCTCTTCTCTTACTGTTTGGTAACGTTATCAACTAATGTTCCCATAATGAAGTACTCCCGACACTTGCAGAAAATATTGTGGCAGTACAGGGAAGACGGGTAAATCTTTAAAACATATACCATAATATAAGACTATAGTTCTTTCAAAACAGCTGTACACCATACTTGGAATGAAAAAGTTGTTTCTCATTATTTTCTTCCTAAGGCAGAAAAATAGAACACTGTCACCTTCAGAGAAGCAAACGGAGAGGCTGGGGAGTATCAGCACTACACTTCTAACCCTCTCAAATGACCCTGCGATACAAATGCAAATCCTGCTAGAGAGGCGAGGCGCGCGCAGAGACACAGGCAGGTGTTTTCCACCAACCATTTCCCCGTATCTTTGGAAAACAGATCACCACTTGGAAGCTCTGAGCTCCAGTCATCCAAATCCCAGACGGTTACAGATTCACATGACCTGCGATGCTCTCTCTTCCTCCAGCCCGAGGCCAAGAGGAATGCTGCACCGATAACCTTCCCCTACCTCCCTGGCGCTGGGAAGCCTCCCAACCCAGCACAGCATCCGCCCTGTCTTGCTCCTAACCCTTCGAACGCCAGTGCTGTATCTCCCAGCACGGCCCTACAGTGTTAAAGCTATTGCAGCTAGGCTCCTACAGTGTTAAAGCTATTGCAGCTAATGCAGCGAAAATGAGGCCAAAAGTCTCTCAGAAATGAAGAAAAGTGCTTTGTAATCAACCATGTCAAATACTTCAAATTGCTATCGATAGAACCAAAACTACAAACGTAGAGACTTCATTTATACATCACGAAACACGCAACTACGGGTTACCAGAGGGGTGGGAACGCCTACACCTGCACTTCGGATGACCTGGGTACGTCTGGGAGACGCCATAAAGTGTGATCAGAACTTAGCATGCTGAGACCATGGATTACACGATAACCTGCCTGGTCGAAGAGTCTGTAAACAGGCGAAGACGATTAGAATGAAATATAGCCAAAGGGAAACTCGAGGAGGCAGAAGCGGCTGGGTGAGTCCTGTGCTCTCCAGGAGAAAGACACTAAATGCAGGCATCAGACAGGGAGGATGTTCAGTGTCTCCCGTTTGGGGTGGGATGCTAAACCGTCCGTGCCAGAGCCTGGACGACTGTCTACAGCCCACTTCCCTTTGCTCTGATTTAACGCTCCAAACAATGATCTGGCTTCGAAAATTCAATTTTGTAGGTGTCTTGACATAAAACAGAGATTGGTTGTGAAGGCAGACATAAATATTTCTGTCGTTGGAAGGGACTACCCTCCCTTTGTAAATTAGGAAACCAGTATTGTAGTTTGCACATCAGACTTTGGAAAGTTTTGTTAGCTGAGCCAGTTCCCCTAATTTATTAGTGTTCTGAGCAAATGAAAATTCAAGCCTTGCCAAACTGTGGGCCCAGACGCTGCGCTCCCAGGGTCCATCCAGGGGAAGCTGTCCTGAGCCGACTCGGTCGCCCCGAGTTATTTGCACCTCCCCTCGCAAACAACATCCAGGCTTTGCTTTTGTTGGGTCTCACGGCAAGCAGCAACAAGCACACAAGGTCCGGAGAAGAGTCATTTCTACAGAGGAATAATCTGACTGAATCAATGTTTTACGAATGTGGCCCAAAGACTGGAAGGTTAACGTAACACCTTCCAACATCCTATTTTAAAAACAAAATATATGTGTACCTGGTTTACGCTTCTCACTCCTAGGACATGAAAAATATCTAGGCAATAACATTAATAAGAAACAAGCACTCCAGGAACCCAAAGGGACAAATTACATTTTAATGTGTGAACTAAGATAAAGCTTCAAGGCCTCGGCTTTGCAATATTTCTTGGATGCAACACCAAAGACACAGGGAGGAGAAGTAATAGTAGCCAAATTGGACTTCATAAAAATTAAAAAATTTTGTGCATCAGAAGATAATATCAACAGAATAAAAAGGCAGCCCGCAGAATGAGAATATATTTGCAAATGATGAATACGATAGGGGAAGAACATCCATAACATATAGAGAATCCCCCCAACCCAGAAACAACAACCAAAAAACTTTAATTCATAACAGGACAAAGAACTCGAATAGACATATCTGTAAAGAAGACACACAGATGGCCAGTAAGCACATGAAAAGATGTTCAGCACCATTAATCATGAGGAAAACGTAAATCAGAACTACAAGGTGCTACCAGCTCACACCAGTTAGGATGGCTGTTATTAAACAAAACAAAACAGCCAGCCAAGATGGAGGCATAGGTAGACACACCATGCCTCCTCACACAACCAAAAGGAGGACAACAGCAAATTTAAAAACAAAAAAACAACCAGAACTGCCAGAAAATCAAACTCTATGGAAGTCCGACAACCAAGGAGTTAAAGAAGAAACATCCATCCATACCTGTAGGAGGGGTGGAGATGGGCAACGGGGCAGAGAGGACTCTCGGCAAGGCGACAGCTTGCAGACCAGGTGGTCCCCACATTCTCACGCAGATAAACTGGAGGAACAACCGGGGAGTGAGACAGACCCGGCGCACGCAGAGTCCCAGCGCTGGGAAATAAAACCTCAAACCTCTGACTGAAAACACCTGTGGGGGTTGAGTTGCTGGGAGAAATTCCCAGCCCCACAGGAGATTTCGTTGGAGAGACCCATATGGTCCTAGAATGTACACAAACCCACTCACACAGGAATCAGCACCAGAAGGGCCCAATTTGCTTGTGGGCAGCAGGGGAAGTGACTGAAAGTGGGGAGAGAGCTGAGCAAGCGGTATTGTTCCCTCTCAGACCCCTCCCCCACATACAGCATGACAAGGAAGCCAGGTGGGTTGCCCTGCCCTGGTGAACACCTAAGTTCCACCCTTCATATGTAACAGGTGGGCTGAGACAAAAAAAAATGGCCAAAATGAAAGAACAGATCAAAGCTGATCTTTTCCAGAAAAAATACAACTAAGTGACAAAGAGATAACCCACCTATCAGATGCAGAGTTCAAAACACTGGTTATCAGGATGCTCACAGAAATGGTTGAGTATGGTTGCAAAACAGAGGAAGAAGTGAAGGCTGTGCAAAGTGAAATAAAGGAAAATGTTCAGGGAACCAACAGTGACGGGAAGGAAACTGGGACTCAAATCAAAAGTTTGTACCAGAAGGAAGAAATAAACCTTCACTCAGAACATAGTGAAGAAACAAGAATTCAAAAAAATGAGGAGAGCCTTAGGAACCTTTGGGCCAGCGTTAAACGTTCCAACATCGGAATCATGGGGTGCCAGGAGGAGAAAAGGAAGAGCAAGAAATTGAGAACTTATTTGAAAAAATGAAGGGGAACTTTCCCAATCTGGCAAAGGAAATAAGACTTTCAGGAAGCTCAGAGAGTCCCTAAGAAGGTGGACCCAAGGAGGAATTCATCAAGGTGCATCATCATTACATTAGCCAAGATGAAAGATAAGGAGAGAATCTTAAAAGCAGCAAGAAAAGGAGACAGTTACCTACAAAGGAGTTCCCATCAGACTTGTCACCTGATTTTTCAAAAGAAACCTTGCAGGCAAGAAGGGGCTGGAAAGAAGTATTCCAAGTCATGAAAGGCAAGGACCTACATCCAAGATTACTCTATCCAGCAAAGCTATCATTTAGAATGGAAGGGCAGATAAAGTGCTTCCCAGATAAGGTCAAGTTAAAGAAGTTCATCATCACCAAGCCCGTATTATATGAAATGTTAAAGAGACTTATCTAAGAAAAAGACAAACAATATGAAGAGTAAAATGACAACAAACTCACAACTATCAAAAACCAAACCTGAAAAAACAAAAACAAACTAAGCAAACAACTAGAATAGGAACAGAATCACAGACGTGGAGATCACGTGGAGGGTTATCAGCAGGGAGGTGGAGGGGGGAGAATGGAGGAAAAAGTACAGAGAATAAGAAGCATAAATGGTAGGTAGAAAATAGACGGGGGGGAGGGTGGATTAAGAATAGTACAGGAAATGGAAAAGCCAAAGAACTTATATGTACGATACATGGACATGATCTAAGGTGGGGGAATGAAGGTGGGAGTGGGGTGCAGGGTGGAGGGGAATAAAGGGGGGAAAATGGGACAACTATAATAGCATAATCAATAAAATATATTAAAAAAAACAAGTGTTAGTGATGATGTGAAGCAACTGGAACCTTTGTTGCTCCTACTCCTGTTTGTGGGAATGTAAAATGGAATGGCAATTATGTCAAAGAATTAAAATGGAATTACCACAGGATCCAGAAATTCCACTTCTGTGTATACACACAGAAAAATTGAAAGCACGATCTTGAAGACATATTTGCACACCCATGCTTGTAAGCAGTATTATTCTCAATCTCTAAAATAGGGAGGCAACCTAAGTGTCCATTGTGGGAAGAATGGACAAGCAAAATGTGGTATCTACAATACACACAATGGAACCACATTCCGCCTTCAAAAGTAAGAACATTCTGACACGTGCTGTAACGTGGATGAACCGTTAGGACATCATGCTAAGTGAAACAAACCAGTCACAGAAGGACAAATACTGTAGGGCTCCACTTCCGTGACAGCCCAGAGGAGTCCAAACCAGAGGCAGCAAGTCGAACGGTGGATGCTGGGGGCTGGGGAGGGGGGAGAAATGAGAATTATTTTTGATGGGTATAGAGTTAGGGTTTTACAAGATGGAAAGAGATATGGAGATGGATGGTGGTGTCTGCTGAATTTTATGAATATATTTAATACCACCAAACCATATACTTAAAAAGGGTTAAGATGGTAAATTTTTTAAAAATATATTTTATTGATTATGTTATTATAGTTGTCCCATTTTCCCCCTTCACTCCCCTCCACCCTGCACACCCCCTCCCACCCACATTCCCCCTCTTTAGTTCATGTCCATGTGTCATTGGTTCTTTAGCTTCTACATTTCCCATACTATTCTTACCCTCCCCCTGTCTATTTTCTGCCTACCACCTATACTACTTACTCTCTGTACCTTTTTTCCATCTCTCCCCCTCCCACTCCTCTGTTCATAACCCTCCATGTGATCTCCATTTCTGTGGTTCTGTTCCTGTTCTAGTTGTTTCCTTAGTTTGTTTTTGTTTTGGTTTTAGGTGTGGTTGTTAATAATTGTGAGTTTGCTGTCATTTTACTCTTCATACTTTTTATCTTCTTTTGCTTAGATAAATCCCTTTAACATTTCATATAATAAGGGCTTGATGATGATGAACTCCTTGAACTTGACCTTATCTGAGAAGCACTTTATCTGCCCTTCCATTCTAAATGAAAGCTTTGCTGGATAGAGCAGTCTTGGATGTAGGTCCTTGTGTTTCATGACTTGGAATACTTCTTTCCAGCCCCTTCTTGCCTGTAAGTTCTCTTTTCAGAAATCAGCCGACAGTCTTATGGGAACTCCTTCGTAGGTAACTGTCTCCTTTTCTTTTGCTGATTCTAGGATTCTGTCCTTCATTTTAATCTTGGGTAATGTAATGATGATGTGTGTTCATCCTTGGTGTGTTCCTCCTTGGGTCCACCTTCTTTGGGACTCTCTGAGCTTCCTGGACCTCCTGGAAGTCTATTTCCTTTGCCAGATTGGGGAAGTTCTCCTTTATTATTTGTTCAAATAACTTTTCCACTTGTTGCTCTTCCTCTTCTCCTTCTGGTACCCCTATAATTTGGATGTGGGAACGTTTAAAGCTGTCCTGGAGGTTCCTCAGCCTCTCCTCATTTTTCTGAATTGTTTCTTCGTTCTTTTCTGATTGGATGTTTCTTTTTTCCTTCTGGTCCACACTGTTGATTTGAGTCCCAGTTTCCTTCCCATCACTATTGGTTCCTTGTACATTTCACTTAGCATAGCCTTCATTTTTTTCATCTAATTTGTGACCAAAGTCAACCAATTCTGTGAGCATCCTGATCACCAGAGGTTTGAACTGTGAATCTGATAGGTTGGCTACCTCTTCGTTGCTTAGTTGTATTTTTTTCTGGAGCTTTGATCTTTTCTTTCGTTTGGGCCTTTTTTGTCTCAGCCCACCTGTTACATATGAGGGGCAGAGCCTTAGGTGTTCACCAGGGTGGGGCAACGCCGTTGCTGGGTTGTGACGCTGTATGTGGGGGAGGGGTCTGAGAGGGAACAATGGCGCTTGCCCCACTCTCTATCGGGCCTCAGTCTCTTCCGCCACTTCCCCCAAGCAAACTGGGCCCTTCTGGTGCTGATTCCCGGTGGGTGGGCTTGTGTATGTTCTAGGACCCTCTGGGTCTCTCCAACAAGCTCTCCTGTGAGGCTGGGAGTCTCTCCCAGCACCTCAACCTCCACAGGTGTTTTCAATCGGTGTTTTGAGGCTTTATTTCCCGGTGCTGGGGCCCTGGGTTGCGCGGTCTGTCTTTCTCCCCAGTTTCACCTGGTTTATTTGCACGTGAATGTGGGACCGCCTGGTCAGCCACCTTGCACACCACGCCCCTCCACAGTCCGCCACCTCACAGTCCTCCAGCCGCTGCTTTGCTGGGAGTCCCCTCCTCCTGGCCACCCGGCTCCGCCCCTCCTACCAATCTGGATGAATATGTCTTCTTTAACTCCTTGCTTGTCGGATTGCCATAGAGTTTGATTTTCTGGCAGTTCTGGTTGTTATTTTGTTTCTAAATTGCTGTCCTTCTTTTGGTTGTACGAGGAGGCACAGTGTGTCTACCTACGCCTCCATCTTGGCCAGAAATCGTTAAGATGGTAAATGTTATGTCATGTATATTTTACCATAAAAATTGATCCCCCCCCTCCAAGAAACTACATAAGCTAGGTATGTGTATGAATTTCACTATGGTCTACATAGTTCATTAATTCTATAAGGAGTACTAACAAAATCACCTAGGGGGCTTTTTTCAAGATTCACAACCTGGTTGCAAACTGTTACCACTGTGACTCACTGTTAGTGATGAAAGTGTGTCAGAACCCTCAGGTATGTTGGGGAAGAAAAAAAAGTCAAAAATTAATGTCTTGTTTTATATATCCAGGTAATACCATTAGGGAAAAAATGAGAGTTTATTTTTTTAAACTCTCTCAGCCTCCAAGAAGGAAGGAGGAAAAGGAACCCCTAGAGAGCTTCTGACTCTCCACACAGCACGGAGGGAACGGACGCTGGACACAGGGAGCGACTCTTGCCACAGGGCACCGTCTATTCTAGGGAAAGAACAAAGCTGTCATTCCTAACATTTTTCTGTTGCTCTGTTACTTTTTCTGTAACATACTTTCTTTTGGACTGGGAAAGGGAAAGTTTTCGCCTTTGTTATTTCTCAAGGTTAGTTTTTTCTAGACTGGGAAGAGAAACGAACTTGACCGCAATCAAATCTGTCATAGTATTTCTATCACTCTTCCAACCCATCTGAATCATTTACTGCCCTCGCTTTCAAGAAAACAGATGTTATTTTCCTGCAAGATACAGGACATGTGTGTTGCATGCATGGATGGGCACATGTGCATGTGGGCACACGCAGGCACATGCACACGCCGTAAGCCAAATCCTACCACTGAATGTGACACTCTTGACCCCTGGTGTCACCATTTCCCTGCAGAAGCCCACTACCTTTACCCCACCCCTTCTTCTGCCTTGCCCACATGTTTCAAAAACAATAAAAATATGTTTAAGGAAGAATAAATGAAATGTTTATAGAGAAGACTCAAGTACTGTTCCGTCTCCCAGAGAAAAACTCCACTTAGTTCAGAAACAACCTAGGGTTAACATTTTAAGAAAACGTCCCTGATGCCTTTTGTCTGTTTTCTTTCCTTCCAGCCCTAAAAGGTAGAAAAGATTTAACACATGTGACTACACTGAGGAGTGGAACTATGAATATATAAAGGAAGAAAAGAAGAGCAGAAAACTGGACATATTTTGTCTTTGGCCTTCCCAAATACTCTAAAAATAACTCACTGCAAAGCAAAGATGTCAGTGGTCTTTTTTGTCTAAAGTCAATAAAAATAAATCACGTTTAGAAAATCAACTTTCTCTCTATTATCTTTTAAAGCCAAATAAAAATTGATTTACAAGTGGGTTGGCCTTAAAAATTGCTTAAACTTGGAGTAGCTCAAGGAAAATAATGTCTTTAAATATGCACTTTTGGGGGAAAAAAACCTAGATAATAATTCACCAATGTATTATGAACATGAGTATTTGAAATTAACTAAGATAGGAGGAAATTAAATGATGACAATTAGCATACAAAAGAGTCCCACGAAAGGCCACAGATTTTCTGATCTCCTATTTGCTCACTCACTGCATAAAACCCAATGCTCTGCTATATTCACTGTAATATAAGCTCTATGAGGGCAGAGTTGTTGCTTATTAGGTGTATTTCCAGCACGTATAACAAGAGGCACACAGCAGCTGTGGGGTAAATATTTCTTGATAAATATTGCTATATCCTAGGTAGATGGACATGTACACTAGAGGACTCTTCTAGTCTTTTCCAGATACAGCAAAGATTTTATTCTGATAGACCAAACTAGTTTTCAGATTTTCTACGAAGCAAGCAGACATTGAGCACGCACTTTGATAGACAGCAGGGAGGGGGAGGGAGTGAGGAAGGAGAGGCGGGAAGGAGGGCGCAGGAAAGGAGGGGAAGGGAATAGAGCGTAAGGATTCTGGACACGTTCCTCTGAAGGGAAGCTGAATTGTGACCAGGTGACTTATGCAAAAACTAAACAGTATTAGGACACACACGGGCAGCTCACTGGGAGCTCCCTATACGGCGGCCCCCTTACCTTGCTCCTTTGCCATCCTTAACTGCTCTCGGTAAGCTTTTCTTCCTCTGATGGGCTCTCTCCTCTCTGGCTGCCAATCTGTTCCTCTCCCCAGCGTTCCTTTTTGTTGTAAGAAAACATGACTTGGCAGTCTGCCCCACCTTCCTCATCTCCAGACTCATTACCTGCGAGGAGAAGTCCTCAGTACCTAGGTGTGTACGGAGTTAGACTGACTTCACGCTCTTCCCCAAGTCCCTCTCTGAACTTCCATCAGGAAAGGTCTCCACACGTCTCCTTCTGTCCTTCCAGATGGAACTGCCACCCAGACCACCTTCTACTTACTCACCTCCTTTCTGCAGGAGTCTTATGGGTCCTGTTCAAGATGCTAAATACAGTAACTGAAATATAAGGCTATTTACATCTGACAGGAACTTTTCAAAGCTGGACACAGTTAAGTATCTCTCCAATTTTACAAAGGAATCAAACTTACCTGGCTCCCTGCAAAAAATTGAATGTTTAAAGAAAATTAATACAATTTTTGTGCTTAGTTATACACATATTAAGTTGTAAACATGCAACACTAAGGTAAAATCAGATGACTATCTCAACAGCAATCTACAAAATTTAGCACTAATTATGTTAGGAACACTGCCCAGAATGTCAGAAAAAATAGTTTTCTAGGTCTGTTTTTCCTAGGCCATACCTCATAGTGTGAGGCTACTGTATTTCTCTTTTCTATTATTAAGAAGTACATCAATGGGTTTTTAAAGCAAATGTACCAAATACATACAATCCAGCACTCCCTCTCAATCAGAAGATACTGTACTAGAGTTTACCACTTTACTGAGCAATAAACCATGGCTCACTGTGTTCATTCATTCCTCGGTTTATTCACTGCTGTACCCCTAGCACCCCAAATACTGCCTATCAGGTAAATGAATGAAGGAGCAAATATTTACTATGTACCTCGAATGTGCCAGGTACTGTGCTACCCTTGGGAATGTAACAATGTGACTCAGCTTATGTAATGATTTGATCACAATTATGATCAATGCTATAAAGGAAAATCATATCTGACCACAGAATTTAATATCGCCTATGATGTAAAAGTGAAAAGAGAGACTCTTCTCTTGAGAAACAGGTACTTAAGCTAACCTCTAAAGAGAGACCGGGATTTAGCAGAGGACAGAACAAAGAGCACAACGACTCCTGTGTGAAGATCCTGAGGACGCTAGGGGTGCGCTTCCCTCCGAGACCTGAAGGCAGGTCAGTGGGACTAGTCCCAGATGAGGCCGGACTGGAAAGCGGAGGTCAGACCACGCTGGGCCTGGGAGGCCACGTTAAGGATTTGGGTTTCCCACCAAGAGCTGTCGGAGCTAAGGAATGGTAGGTAACCAGAGTTGCATTTCAAGAGTATTGCTCTGACCACCGGGTGGAGGATGGATGGGAGAGAGCTAATTGGAGGGCAGGAAGACCAGTTCCGGGGCGGGTGCAGCACTGGAGGTGGGAGCCGTTGTCACTGACGAGGGATGTTCCAGTCAAGTCCACCTAGGATGTGCGAGTCTGACTAGGGTAATGGATAGTGATGAGGGATGGGAGGAAGAGGAGTTCCCAAGTGGACGCCTAGGTTGCTGGGATGGCCGAACAGGCGGGGGATCATCCCTTTTACTTAGATGGGGACCAGTGAAGGCCAGGTTTGTGGAAGGAATGAGAAATCAAAAGCTTGGCCCGGGATATGTTCGAGAAACAATGTCCGCATTACCCAGGCGACAGTGGAGCTCAGTAGCAAGGTTCGGTGAAGACCTGAAGTTGGCAGCTTTCTGCTGGCGGACAGCAGGTGAAGTCAGGAGAACAGCTAGGATCGTCCAGAGAGACAACGCAGAGGGAGAGGAAATGTGTGTTTTTGGAATACCCATAATGGCCATAACACAAAAAGTTGAAATTTATTGCAAATTTCTGAAATCCTTCACAAGCAAGCAATGATTTCATTAAACAAACAATGGAAATTGTTGCTGGGAAATACAGTATCCGAGAAATTCATATAATTGAATTCAACCAAAAGTTCAGTTGAAGTTATTTTCAGACCACAATTATATAACACGTTTAAAATCCCACTGGCTCCTTCTTAACCGTCTGATAAGAGTTGGAACTGATGTACTTCGGTGGTAATTTCTCTAGGAGTTACACTGAAGAAATCATGCAAAACGAAATGAAAGCCAAATAGTGATGCTATATTTTGACACAGGCTGCAGAGATTTCATTGTATTCATTTGGAAGCTTCTAAGTAAATACACTGTTAGGGAAGAGGACTGTGCAAATGGTTAGCTAGCAACTCAAACCTGCCAGGGCTTTCTCTGGTCGCTCAGCGAACTTCTCATTACAACTGAGCAAAGGTCAAGAAATGCCTAAGCAAATACACAGGGAAGTGATTTTTGCACAGTATCTCATATTTCTATTACAGGCTTCTAATGTTTTCCTCATGAGTAGCTGTGAACGGAACAGTGTGTTTCTTTTCATATGTCCACATAAATCTTCGAAGAAACAGCCACAATATCTTTATTGGGTACCTCTTCCCCTGACGAAGGCTGAAGTAAACACTAATGAACATGTCTGGGATCTTAGCTGTGTCAGTACCTCTGCCTGAAAGGACTCTTTTTGTTTTTATTGTTCAAGTACAGTGGTCTCCACTTTGCAAATTAAATAATTAAAAATTGAGTTACATACATAACTACAAATAATAAACTTAGAAATCGAAAGCAGTAATAGAACACAAAAAAGCTACTCCAAGAAAATTCTAGATTTCTTAAAATAAAATCCATTATTTATTATCTAAAAGCCAATACACTTACTTTTCTGGTAGCTATTAAAATAGGTGCATTTGCAGAGGACTCATAAAGTAGCAAAACATGTCATTATGCATTTTTCAAAGCTCAGAGAAAACAAGAGTGAACCCTAATGCAAGCTACGGACGTCAGGCGACAAGGACACATTGATGCGGGTTCATGGACGGTAACAAAGGTACCACTCCGGGCGAGCTGCTGGTAGCCGGGGAGGCTGCGCATGTCTGGGGGCCGGGGATAGAAGGGGACTCTCTGTACCCTCCTCTCAACTTTGGTGAGAACCTAAAACAAAGTCTATTTAAAAAATATATTTGAAATAGCTGCCACTTGTCTCAAACCTCAAAAGATTACTACACGAGGTGATTTATCTTAAAAGTCCATTTGAGAATTGACCAATGTGCCCTTTTTCACAAATCTAAAAAAACATTTCAGCCCTGGCTGGGTAGTTTAGTTGGTTAGAGTATCGTCCTGATATGTCAAGGTTGTGGGTTCAACCCCCAGTCAGGGCACATACAAGAATCAATGAATAAAGGCCTAAGTAAGTAGAACAACAAATCGATATTTCTTTCCTCCTTTCTTGCTCTCTCTCTCCGCCCCCTTTCTCTTACTCTAAAAATCAACAGAAGAAAATGAACAGAGAGTACCTGTCAGCAACACCCATGTACCATAAACTCTAGGCAGTAGGAGCGAAGTGCTTGTAAAGTATGTGCATTTTATAGTTTCAAGAGGTAATATCTAGGATAATGGGAATTAAGTATTTATTGGGAAAGATCTGTTGATTATACCACTACAGTTGTCCCATTTCCCCCCCCCACTCCCCTCCATCCTGCACACCCCCTCCCACCCACACTCCCCACCTCTAATTTAGTTCATGTCCATGTGTCATAAATTCTTTAGCTTCTACATTTCCCACAC
>PVKM010028649.1:0-18164 GCA_004027735.1 Carollia perspicillata
GGGGTGGGGGGCAGACAGACAGACAGACAGATGTTGATATGAGAGAAAAACATCGATCGTTGCCTCCCATATGCTTCCCAACAGGGGATTGAACCCACAACCTTTTGGCGTAGGGGGCAACACTCCAACCATCTTAGCCACCTGGCCAGGGCTCTTTAGTCTTTTTTTTTTTGATGACTTTGAATACTTTATTTTCATAACAGAGTTTTAATTCATAGTGAAGAATCCCTATGTAGGGATATACTTTTCATGACTTTGTACTTTAAATTCATAGGAAAAATATAAAAGAAAAATTATGCCAATACTGTTTGAACAACTGCTGTTAAATTTGCTCATGACATTTGTGAGACAGAGTAATGTAATTCCACTGGAATTACTTGTAATATCTTAGTTATTGTGTATGCATTGATGCATTCAAGTTAACGGTAATTCCAATATCTTGTGGGCAGGCAGAACAGAGTCATTTAATCATTAGAGTGTATTACCAATTCGGATTTCTTCAGGAATTATGTTTCTTATTATTTTTTTACAAGATATTCTTCATATACCTGTAAAAGATAAAGGGAAGATACAACTTGTAAAAATATGTTATTCCTTGTTTATGCATATGTAGAGATTTGGGCAAGTGAGGTGAGGTGGGAATAGAGGCATAAAACAGGAAATGTGCCTAGTTTCATTATGAAAACCTATTTTTGGAAGGTATATATTTAATAGTTCATGGTACAAGTTTCCATTTTGGATGAAAATCTTGAAATGAGGCAAAATAAAATGGTTTTGGTGAATCTTAGTAAGTTAGATATAAATGAGGGGGCTGTAGAAACAGAGAAGGTTGGCTCCTGCACATGATGGGTTTTCAGAAGAAAAATGCCCCATCACGTTCTAGCTTGTGTTCCCAATCTTTCAGTAATGCCTCATTGTGTTAGTGTTTTGAAGGAAAACTGGTTCTCCTTTGTTTCTGAATTTTCCACGGAGTGTGACACAGTGCCTTGCACATAGTCGATTAGGAATGTGTGAATGCATAAACGAAATTGTAAAGGCCGTCGTTAATATGACAGGGCCATCTTTAAGGCATAACTGGACACTAGACTCTGGGGTCATTGTTACAGTGAGGTTATAGTACTTTTCAAGTAGAATGCTTCTTGCTGTTGGTAGTAATTAAAATGAGGGAGTATTTTCATGTCCATCATGTTACCACAATCAAAAAACTGCAAGATTGGTTATTCATGTAAGAAAAACTAATTTTGATGGCAGGTGATGTATCTGCATGGATGCTTGAATAGAATAGAAAGATTTGGTCTTGGCTGGGTGGGGTTTCAGGCTCTGCTCCCAGACTGGACGGTGCTGCTGGCTGGACTTGGTACTTAGACAGGCTGTAGGCAGGGCTTGGCAGATGAGCAGGGCTTGGCAGATGAACAGGGCCTCGGGCTGTGATCAGTCGGGGGCCACAGGCTGTGCCCTAAGTTGGTCAGGGCTGTAATCAGGCAGGCCACTGGTAGTTTGCTGTTGTTAGGCAAGATTACTGGCTGTTTTCTGTGGTCAAGAGGGGCTTCCAGCTGTATCCTGTGGTGGGGTGGGGCTATGGACTGTGCTGTGTGATTGGCTGGGTTGCTGTCAGGGCTTTCTGGTCAGGGTAGGTGCAGGCTATGCTCTGCAATTGGGTAGGGTCACTAGCTGGGCTCCCTGCTTCAGTGACGCCTCAGGTCATGTTCAGCAGTTGGGCAAGGCTGTAAGCTGGGCTCCACTGATGGGTGGGGCTGTGGGTTCAGCCCACAGTTCAGGAGTGCCATGGTCTGAGCTCTGAGGGTGTCCAGAATTACTCTTCAGGATCCCTGGGTACGTGGGGACAGAGGCTATGCTCATCAGTGCATACTGATGAGCATAGGTAGGTTTGACTACCTACATGAGCAAGGTGGGGGATGGGCCCTGTGATACCCAGGCTCTCTGGTCAGGAGAAACTGAAGGCTACACCCAGTAGGGCAGCAAATTTACTTCTTCTCGCAGGTGGGCTGATGGAAAGGGCTCCATGGCAAGGACAGCCTGCTGACCGGGGAACCAAATCAGGTAGAACTGCCAACTGAGCTCCATGGCCAGTTCAGTGTCCCCTTGGCTGTGCAGGTGATGTCTGTGTGTGTGCTGCTACAAGCAGGAGCATGTCTACCAAGATCTGAGAGCTGGGTGCTGTAACCCCCACCCTCTTCTCCATTCCTCTCTGATCCCAGTGTTCAGATCAAGCCCACGGTCCCCATGAGACAAGACCCTAGTGGGCCTCTCAGGAAGCATATTGCAAAGCCTAGGGAGCTGCATGTATACATTGCACTCTGTTCTTTTTAATCACTGGAGAAACCTCAGGCCCGAGTGGCCTTCTCAGTGCTACACTGTGTTGGCCCAGGGAGGCGGGGGTGCAGGCAGAGTGTAGCTGCTCCTCTACCCTGCTAATATGGTCCTTCTCAATCTCTGTATTTCGGGCGGGTGCTTCAATTCCTAGGCATGTCTACAGGTCACAGAAGTGGTTTAATATAGAATTTCCTCTTTTTTATAAATTTTTTTTAACAAAAGTGTATTAGATACCTACTAGACAGCAGAAATTATAATAAATCTTCTAGATGCAAGAGAACATAAGATCCGATTCCCACCTTACAGGAATTCACAGAACAGTGGGAGAGACAGACATAGTAACAATTTCCTTCTGTTTGTAAGTCCTATTCCAGGTAGAGGCACATTGTGGGGGTGCTGTGTTACGCACTGAGCGTAAAAAGGAACTTGGCTTGCTCTCTCCTATTGCCCGCAGTAGCTGTTCCTTTCCGCCAGTCTCTGTATCACTTCCCTGCATACTGAATCTCAGCAGATAACTTACTCCTTCCTCCAGGTAACATAGAAAACCCAGGTCAGGAAATCCCCCAAGGTCAAGTTGTCTTTCCCTCTCCTCACTCCCATTCTCTGCTAGGCTTTCGCACCTCTTTACTTTGCTTCACTCCGGGTTTAGTGCAACCTGTGTTCTTGCTTCAGGGCAATCCTGTTACTTCTGTTTCACTCTTCTCTTTACGTCTTCTCAAGCCCTTGTTCCATCACACTCTTCCTTTTCTCTCTCAGTTTCAGGCATCCTGATCCATTAGCTTCTGGCATTAGCTTTCCTAAGCATTGTTTCATGGCTTCCTCTCCAAGAAATACATTTTCCCCTCAGTTTCTTTCTATATTTACCACACCTTTAAGAAAGCATAGGGGTATTCAGATGATAAAACAATTAAATAGTGCTACATGGCCATCAAAAATGGCTACTTTTATGAAGGTGAAAAATATTAAGTGCTGATTAGTATATGGAGCAAAATGAACTCTCAGATACTGAGGGTTGTACCTTCACTTTGGAAGATGGTTTAGCTTCATGTAATATATTAATGATGGGTGTACCCTGTGACAAAGTTAATTCAGTTCCTCAGAATGAATAGACCCACGGAAAGGTGTGTGTGCATTCATGGAGGGACATGGCAAATGACGTCATGAAGGCACTATTTATAATAGTAAAAACCCTGGAAAATTGAAATTGCCATTAATGTAGAATAATAAAATTCTGTTGTGTTTATATAATTGATTTTAATATATGATACCCACAGTATCTGTGATTGTCACAAACATAATGGTGAACAAGAGAGCAAGACTAAAAAGGATAAATGTGGCAGAATTCCATTTATATAGTTTGGAAAATTAAACTACATACTCTCTGTAGGCATGCATGATTTAGAGATGTATCTATGCAAACACATGCACAAACACTAAAGAAAACAAGGAAGCATGACTATCTGTGTGGTAGACAGATGAGAAAATTGTTGGGAATGGGAATCAGGGGCCCAGTTCTTAGTAGAAACAAATTAAATGGCAGCTATAAAAGTAATTTTCAGATGGTGAATAATAATTTCATAATAACCACAAGATTCTTACTCATCTTGGGTATCAGTGGAAGATCACAAATTCATGGACATGCCAACCTACTGGTACACCACCTCAGCAGCAGCCTCAGGCCTGGCTGCCGATCTGTGCTTGGCCAGGGCACCTGAAGCGAAGCCAGTTTTTTTCTCTGTACAGGGCAAGTTTTACTTTTACTGATGAAGACTGTTTTTTTTTTTTTTTTTTTTTAGTATTAAAACAAAATCTCCATGTTCAGTTTTACTTACCCATTTAACACACTTTAAATGCTTTGTTCCTCTTGCTATAAGGCTCATAACAATACTTCAAGTTAAATATTATTGTCATTTGACTTTTTATTCGTAAAGAATCTTGGGGAAAAAAGTATTAAAAAACTTGCCTTGGATGACATCGCTAGTATTGTTGAGGTCAAGTCTCAAACTCAGAAGGACTCTCTCCAGGTGGGGACTTGTACCATATTAGGTCCCATGGTGTATGTAATGATTTGGATTAAAGAGACAGGAAATGTAAAAATACACAAGAAACAAAGCTGAGGGTCTGGAGATGGAGTACTGCTGTGCAGAGACAATACCATCTCAAAAGACCCTCATACACAATTTACCTTCCTCCTGCTCTTTCCTGGATTAGGACCTGGGACCACGGTCCATCCAGTTGCTTAGGTAAAACTTTTGAGCCATCTTCAGCTTTTCTTTTTTCCTTTATTTACTTCATCCAGCCTTTCACTGAGTTCTGTCTGTTCTGTTTCCACTATATATTCCAAACAAGCACACAGAAAACAGGCACTGCAAACTTGTTTTCCAGGAGCCAGCAGCACTGACTGCAAAGAGCCAGAAAGGACATATTTTTGGGTTTGTGAGCCTGTAGTCTCTGTCACAATGATTCACCTCCGCTGTTGGGACACAAAAGCAGCCATAGACAGCATATAAGCAAATGGGTGTGGCTGTGTTTCAGCAAGACTTTATTGATATAAGCATGCAGTAGTTTTTTTATTCCTGTGTTATTTCAATAACGCTAGGTGCTATATTATGTATTCAATTTACCTGAAATGTGGCACATTGTACATCACCGATGCTCAGTGCAAAAAGTCTGAATACGTGCCTTCACTTGTTATATCACGTTAACTTCAATCAACCTTCCTGTGAAGAATGGAGGAGGCCATTATTATTCCAGACTGAACTGCTACCAGATTTCAAGGTTTTTGTCACATTTTTTTCATTGTGATGAATATTTTCTAAGTCTAAGTTTGAAAGTACAGAACGCTCATATTCTTTACACGGAATGAATAGAAACTGTTGTGCCTTCTAATCTCTACCATAAATGATAGATATAGTTATTCTCAAGATTGTAGAAAATATAAATATAACATTTGGGAGATTATCTCTGTTTCATCTGGAAGAAAATGATTTATTTCATTTTTCTGTAAAAGAAAATTGGTTCTTGATCAACCAGTGATAGAAAGCTCCACTGTTAACGCCACAGACTAGTAGTGATTTAATCACCCTGTTTGGATTGTTATGTGGCTGAAACGTGCACTGATACATTAATGTGTGTGTGTATGTGTGTGTATGCCTGGATTGGAGTAGGGAGTGGTAATAATTGTTCATCAGATAAGACTGTGCTGGGTGCCCAGATGACATTTAATCAATACTTTACTGTTTAAAAACACCCAGATTCTTTCTTATTTGAAATCTCTCATCACTTAACTTATATATACAATTTAACATTCTCTAAGGCTCTCTGATTTAAGTTCTGTGGTCGTTTCATGTGCAAAATATTGTTTATCCAATATTGCTTTTCTAAAAGAGTTTTTAGTGTTGCCTCTAATTCCTCATGTTTCAATTACTCAGAATATTCCAATCTGGTTGCTGCCTTTGCCTGTTCATTGGGATTTCTCACACACATCTACACACAGGTGCAATAATAGGTAAGTCTCAGACTGTACTGCTGAGGAACATGGTGACAGATTAAGAAACCCTCAAGGAAGATTCTACAGCTCAGAAGGCTACTTGAGGTTGTTCTGGGTCACTAACTGGGATAGGTGAAGAGGGAATGATTCAAGTTTGATTCCAGGGAAATTTGGGCAAAGAGACAAATGGAATGATTACTTAAGACACTGTGTGCTACATGTCTCTTCAATGAAGTCTAAGTAGCTCATTGCTTTGAGGGGTATGGGCTATAAAAGGAAAGGGGATGCTAGAATGAGCCTTTCTTTAAGACTGACTTAAAGCATGGAAGGAGGGACAGGACACGAACTAGCATTGCTTATACCTGATTAGACACATGGGGTTATCCAACAAAGTGGGCGTGGCTTACATGCTAGTATTTTAACAATATGATTTCCTAATTGATCACTTTCGTAGTGATAATATTTATGCTATTATGATATAAATTACACACTCACAGTATAGAGAGAGTATTTTTGACCAGTGAAATAAAGAAATTTCTTTAAAATAGCAGTGAGGGTCAGTGGTACAACTAAATCACACCTAAGTTGATACATCAACTTGGTTCCTACTATCAAAAAAGATAAATTTATACATAATAAAAATTACTCTTTTAATGTTACACTTATATGAATCTTGAAAAGTATATATAGTCCTAGAGCTATAACCATAATCAAAATATAGAATAGTACTGTCACACCTCAGAATTTTTTCTGGCTGTCCCTCTGTGGTCCAGCCATGTCCAGCATCAGCCCCCTGGCAACCATGGACCTGTTCTCTGGTCTTATCATTTTGGTTTTCCTGGAATTTTTTATATATAGGGAACTATACAGTGCATTGCCTTTGAGTCTGGTGTTTTTTTCTTTAGCATATGCATTTGTGAGTCATCTATATTGTTATATGTATAATAATTAATCCAACCCTTTTGCTTGCTTACTAATGTTCTACAATGGATGTATTATGATTTTTCTTGGTCTATTTACCAGTTGAAGTACATTTTGCATTTTGGTTGCTTACAGCATCTGGCAATTATAAGATGCCATAAAGATGAATAAAAATGTCATTCCATTTTTGCATAAATGTAAGTTGTCAATTCTCTTGAGTACATACCTCAGCATGGAATTTCTGGGCCATATGACAGCCATATGTTGTATTTTAGAAGTAACTGCCGAACTACCTTCTAGAGTGGTCATACCATATTGTAGTACCATCAGCTCTGCGTCCTAATGCTCATTTTCTTTCTTGGCGCTTGGTATTGTTAGTTTTTTTTTTCCTTCTAGTGTCTATGTAGTGGTATTTCATTGCAGTTTTAATTTGAATTTCCCAGATAGCAATGATGTTTTTTATTTAAGAACTTGACATCTGTATTTGTTTCTATATATTTCTATACAGTGTTGTTATAACTAATTACCACAAATATAGTGGCTTATAAAACAACTTAGATTTATCATCTTATAGTTCTGGAGATCGGTTTCACTGGGCTGAAGTCAAGGTATTATCAGATTTGGGTTCCTTCTGGAAATCTGTGGGAACGTCCATTTTTCTCCCAGCTTCTATAATCTACATGCGTTCCTTGGCTGTGACCCCTTCCTCCATGTTCACAGCCAGCAGTACAACATCCCCTCTATGACCTCTGCTCCCACACTTAACATATATCTTTGATCTCCGACTCTGGTCAGCTCTCTTAAGGACCATTGTGATTACATTAAACCCACCCATGTAATCCCAAATAATCTCATCTGAAGACCTATAATGTAAGTACATTTTCAAAGGCCCTTGATCAAAAATTAATATGTTCATAGGTTCTTCAGATTCGAATGTGGGTGCCTTTGGGGGACCATTATACAGCTTCCTAGGCCATCCGTGTATCTTCTTTGGTGAAGTTTCTGTTCTGTTCAAGTCGTTTAATCACATTACTCATTGAGCTGTTCGTTATTTTATTGTTGAGTTTTGAGAATTCTTTATATAATCGAGATGCTAGTACTTTGTCAGATATGTAATTTGCAAATGCTTCCTCTCAGGATGTACTTTGTTTTTCCATTCTTATAAAAGTATCTTTTACATAGTAAATGAATTTTTGTATTTCTTTTTTCTAGTTCTATTAAGTTTTGCTTACATATTTAGAAGCTCAGTTCTTAAGTGCACTGTGCATTTAGAATTTTGTTTCTTTGCCAAATAGACCTTTTAAAAATCATTAAGCAACGTCTCTAGCAATTTTTCTTGTCATGAAGTCTAGTTTGTTTGCTGTTGATATAGCTACTTACAGCTTTCTTTTAATTAGTATTTGCATGGCATCTATTTTTCCATTGCTGTGCTACTCATATCATTATATTTAAAGCATTTTTCCTATAGATAACATGTAGTTTTTGGGGTAATTTTCTGTTCAAGTGAAAATATTTGTTTAATTTGTGTTTTTAGATTATGACATTTAATGAAAGAGATTGATATATTCACTAGATCAATAAATTATCCAAGATGATTGAGGTTGGGTCAGCTTTTATTTCCTTCTGTTTGTGGCTAAGATTTCCTTCTCCTATCAGCTTTACCTATCTCCTTTTGGATTATTTGAATATTTTAATACTTCTTTTCAATTTATCTATTGATGTTTGGTTATGTCTTACTGTATTTCTTATCTGACTTTATTCTAGAGATTAAAATATACACATCTTAAGTTTTAATATCGACTTAGATTTGATCACCTCAGAGAAATATAGAGACTTGTAACCATATTCCTTTAACCTCTTTATTTTATAATTGTCCTATGCAATGCATTTATGTTCTTTGGACTAATAACTGGTCAATGGCAGTATTTTCGCTTTCAATTGTCTTTCGCATTTCAAAGAAATCAAAGGGGGAAAGCCAGCACTTTGCATTAGCCTGCAACTTGACCATTTCCATTGCTGTCCTTTCACTCCTCAAGTTTCCCTCTGATGTCATGTCCCTTCTGCCTGGAAAAGAAATCTGTTAGCATTTCATTTGGAATAAGATTGATGACAACAAATTATCTTAGTTTTTCTTCATTTAGAGTTTTCTTTGCCTGTATTTCATGGAAGATACATCTGCTGAACATAGAATTCCAGGTTGACAGTTCTTTCCTTGCACTCTCTTCTGGTCTCCATGGTTTCTACTGAGAAATACACACACGTCTGCATCATCGTTCCTATAGAGCAATGTATTGTTTTTCTAAAGCTACAAGATACATATTTTAAATTATATATGTATATGTAAATCTACAGTGCATCAAACTTCTTCCCATGGTTCCCTGTGGCTCTGTTCTCTTTTTACGAAAATGTGTTTTTCCTCATTGACTTATAGATTGGATTATATCCATTGCTCCATCTTTGATTCTTTTCTCGGACCTCTTCATTACTCTATTATTCTCATTCAGTGGATTTTTCAAGCATCTGATATGGTATTTCTCAGTTCTAAATTTTCTATTTGTTTACTTTTTATAGTTTTTATGTCTCCAGTGAGAACTTCTGTGTTTCCTACTTATCTCTAGAGTGTGTATTTTTATCTCACACAGTATGCTTTTAATAACTGATTTACAGTCTTATTTGGATCATCTCAGGGTTGACATCTGTTAATTATCTTTTTTAATTGCTCACATATTCCTGATTCTTTGTATATAAATTCATTTTGAATTGTATCCTAGACATTTTAAACATTGCCTGTCAAGATCTGAGCCCTGTTAAAATCCTCTGAAAAATGGTTTTGTTTGTTTGGTTGTTTTAGCAGTCAATCATTAAAATTAGATTTAAACATCAAGTGTAAACTTTGGTTTTCAAATCCTTTGCTATTCTGTTTTTAGGTCTGTCTCTTCATGTGCTTCTCAGGTCTTAGTTTAGGAATTAGGTGGTGATTTATATCAGTGACTAATTCTCATAGCCTTGGCTATGCTTCTTTGTGTCTCCGCCATGCTCACACGGTGTGGGGATGATTCTGGGACTTGTGTCAGTTCACATACAGAACGAAGAGATCTTCTCTCCAACTTTCTCCTTTGTAGAATCTTTCCCCACCTTCCAGAACACCTCCTTTCTCAGTTTTACTGGTCAGAAAGGTGTAGTTTTACTACACTGTTAGGCCCCTGCTCTGTCACAAAGTTCTATGTGATGGTGGCAGTTTTGAGGGAAAAGTGGCAAGAGAAGAAAGAAAAACAATCGATTTTATTCATGCTCTTTATACGCAGGTCCCAAGTTTGAAGTTTCTCTAGAAAAACTTTTTTTGGTCTTTTTTAAGTATTGGGTGCCCATCTGATGCTGCAGCAGTGAAATTTGGTGATTGGGGTTGCCCAGAGGCAGGGAATGGAGAGGGAAAAAGAAAAAGAAATAAAATGTAGCTTCTCCTCACACCCAGCATACAGAGATTTTTTTTTTTGTCAGTCTTCTGGCCTGAAATTAGAATGTCTTGATGATATTTTGTGCTGTGCAGCTGTTGCAGGGTTCTAGAGCTGGGGCCACATGCCGGTCAAGCTGGTAGAAAAAGGAGGGGAGGGAAACAAATTTGTCAAATCATCCCCCAAGGGTTCTTTTTCACATTTTGATGTTTTCTTCCCACTCCTCCTGCTATTTATTTTCCAGTGTACTCAAGTAGTTAATTTTTAAATTCTGTCTGAAATTTTAAATTTTAATCAGTTAGAAAAGATATGCTTTAGGATGCCTAGTCCATCTGGAATTGCATTGTTAAGTCTGGTTACTAATATTTTTTCTTTTTTTAAAATTTATTTTTAGGGAGAGGGGAAGGGAGAGAAACATCGATCAGTTGCCTCTCACATGCCCCACACTGGGGACCTAGTCTGCAACCCAGGCATGTGCCCTGACTGGGAATCAAACCAGCAACCCTTTGGTTTGCAAGCCAGCACTCAATCCACTGAGCCACACCAGCCAGGGCTGGTTACTAATATTTTGATCCTGCTTTCCTCATTTTCTTCTTAGAGATGAAAGAGAGTGTGATCATTATAACTAGGCGATAAGACAAGAAAGCGTTGTTTTGCGGTATGGTTCCATTGTTTACTGGGTAAGGTAGAACTTAACCTTTTTTTAATTTGTGAAATGCAGACATAGTAATAATTTCTTCATAAAGTTGTGTGAGGATTAATTAACATATATAACAATGATTTGTATCTGATGCTAGGGCCAGGGTGTGGCACGACTCTAGAGGGCGCCATTTGTAGTGTAGATGGCCACAGTGATCAGTGAGCTTGGATTTGTGCTGTGTAGGGTGGGTCTTGAAGTCAGCTCTTACTTTATTATTATTACTGTTAAATTATTATGCCTTCTCTTAATTTCTGTGTTGTTTTATATCTCTTAATAAAAACTAAACCTGTACCCTGGCCAGTGTGTGTCAGTAGGTTGGAGCACTGTCCTATAAACCAAAAGGTTGCCGGTTCAATTTCTGGTCTGGGCACAAACCTGGGTTGCAGGTTTGGTCTCTGGTTGGGGCACATTATGAGTGGCAACCAATTGAAGTTTCTTTCCCTTTTTCTACCTCTCTTCCTCCCTCTCTCTGAAAACAACAACAATGACAACAACAAAACTAAAAGAAACCCAAAAACCAAAACCTTAAACCTGTTCTTACCTATATTTTTAAACAGTTGTCCTATGAGGTAGAAGATAGAGATTGAATAAATGTTCTTGAAAGATCATCTTCGTTATACCATCTACTTCTATCTCAAATGAAGGAAAATAGCTGGACATTCCTCAGAGAGCTTACACTTCTTATAAACTTCAGTCACCAGCAAAGGAGAAAGTAATGCTAATCTTCCTCTTGACCTGCAGCTTCCTGCCATGTTGGTGGAAGCAGGGCATTCTTCAGAAAGATACTTCTACAGGGTGCTGGGTCTCATCACTATTTCTTCTCTCTTTCTAATGTGACTTATCACTAATCATCTGTAATCTTGAGCTGAGTCTCTTAGGAGGATTTAAATGGCGTTTTCCCCTGGAGAATTTGATACCCAAAACATAATTACATATTGATCTGGTCACAAATCCTTATGTCAGTATTCATTTCCATCTCAGATTCTTTCGAAGCCCAAGAGAATAGTACAGAGTTATGAAATACAATGTTGATTTCTATTGGGAGTTTTTCTTAGACGAGAGAATGAAGGAATTTGAAATGCCTAAGTCTAGACTTGTTTTAAGATTTTTTGATCCTCAAGAAATGTTCATGTACCTCTACATACACCACGGCCTCGTGATGACTTTTTCCTTTATACTCCAAAATATGGCACAGTGGCTAAGAATGTAAGTTTAGGAATACCGGATTTGAATTCTGGCTCTTCCACTTCATAAGCATCATTTTTTCTTTTTGTATTTTGTTGCCTCATCTGTAAAATGGGGGTGATATTATTTTCCTCATAGGACAGTTATGTGAATAAAGTAGTTTATGTATAGGGCCAGGAATATACTTTGCTCTATAAGTATGTTCTAATTTATTCCTATTATACAAATGAGGAAGCTGAAGTACAGAAAAGCTAAGAAACTAATAATCTGTATGTTGTTTAGTCTCTCCAATGCACCAAGTCATATGTCTTAATGATAGTGTTAATAAAATCTTGCTTTCTTAAATGATTGTGTTATGAGAAAAGTGGTCTTTCAGGAAAATTAAGCATCCATTTTAGCAAGTTTTATAGAAAATGTGGCAAAATACCACAATATGATGCACTAACTTACTCATTGCCTCCTTTCCATATGTCCTTACAAAAAGTATAAAGAAAAAAAAATAAGGTGGAACCGAAACATTTGAATAAAGTAATGTTTGCTTACAACCCTTTTTAAAACACAATGCTTAGCTAAATTGGACCTGAACGTCGGGAAGTCTTGTTTTATTAATTACTTGTAAAGTTTCTAAAAACTTTGAGATGTCTTTTGTTAGCAAAAAAATCTAATGTTTTTAACAAAAGTTATATTTCCTCAGGTATTACTGCAGTATTTGCAATTTGAGTTAGAATGCTTGGTTAGCCAGAGGATTGTAGTAAAACAAATATTGTAGGGGAGGAATTCACCATTTCCTTGCTGGACCATGTTATTAAGGATCTTATTTTATTTTTGAAATGTATCCTATAGATAGGTCCTATTTCTCTTTCCCTCTCTTGGGCACAGTCCTTCCTGGGAAGGCAGTTAAGTGACTGAAAACCACTAGAACCATTGAACTTCTGCATTTAAGCTACTGCCCTTCCCCCCTCAATGCCAAGTGTGTAGCCAGACCTGCGTGAGGCCCCTAGAAGGACATCACGCTTTTATTTAAATTGAGATGGTTTGCTTATTAGTGTTTTTAAAGACAGTCCTGATGATTTTAACCTTTACTATTTTTAATTTCAACCTGATGGTCACTTACACTAAGTTAAAGCTGCCTGGTCTCTTACTGAGGCTGCATCAGAAAAACATATCCATGCCACTTTTCTGATGGGCAAAGACTTTTCCATGATGGCCAGGCACTATTGATTTAATCAGTTGAGTTGCATGGAATCTCATAATTTTGGCCAGCTAAATATTATTGTTTAGTATTTGGTGTGAACCATGAGCTATTCTAAGTGCTTTGTGTGCTCACTTAATTTTCACAATAAATCTGTGAGTAGGTGTTGTTGTTATCACTAATTCCCTTTTTAGGGGTGGAAACACTGGCAAGAATTGTTGAATAAGTGAGGTCACCCAGCTAATAAATGCAGTGCTAGGAGCCGAACTTTGATGTCTAATTCTAAAGACTGTGCTTTTAATAACGGGGCTCAATTCTCCAGCTCTGTCTCCATTGACACTGTTAACTCAGGTGACATGATGAATTATGAGTCAGTCCCCTTTCAGAGCCCATGCATCTGACATAAGAACCTTGTTGTAGAATGAGTAGGTATATGAACATTGTGTTTTTCATTTCTATGAACTTTTCCTATTTATATCTATAAATAACCTTGGAACAAACTCTTCATGCATAAAACATTTCATGAATAATTGATACGCTATGTAGGTAAATCCCCATGCAACTTATGGGGTCCGAGTATTTTAGTTATTTCTTGAGAGTCTGAAGAAGATTAATTTATCAATGAAAATTCCTTCATCCGGGCAGATGTGTCCTAGTCATCGTGTGGCCTCAGAGGCATATGCCTATGTCTGGCAATTGACCTAGGTTTGTGGTGCTATCACACTGCGCCTGATCTGAAGACTAAACAACTTCTACAACACATGTGACTGTAATTCTGGTGGGCACTATTCATTCCTTGAAGTCTGAAAGTCAGGAGACTGTCAGTGCTCAATGTTTTATAGAATGTCCAGTTATGAGCTTGGTGGTTTTTTGCTCTCTGTCCTCCTCTGTAGGCGGTATTCAGGGCTAGAAGGACTGAGCCAGGAGGGGACGAGAGGCAGGCACTGAGAGTTTGACAACTTGTGTGTATGTAACTTTTATCATGTTGTTCAAAGACTTTGGAAATTACCTGCTCATTTATATTAGGGGCTTTGGAAAATCGAGTCAGGAACTGGACTATTGTGGCTTATCAGGAACTCCTATCTAGCTTTATACCTATTGAACAAAATAAAAGTAATAGGAAAATGCTTTTAACCCAGATGAGGCATAGAATTTCAAAAAGGATATTTTTTGAGCTCAGATTTTTCATAATATTGATTATCTTCTGATGCACCATGCTATGTCACAAAATACATAAAATAAGAGACATAGAAAACACTGGGGCAAACAATGCTATCTATTTTTTTTGCTCATGTTTTCACTAATTTTATTCTTCATCAACATATTGAGCTCGAATTAGATAACAGTGTGCTAGTTACTAGTGATAAAACCATAAATTAGACAAGATACTAGACTTTGAAGATATTATGGTTTCATAAGACACCAGCCACGGAAGGGAACACGTGCAGTGGGGTGTGAGTAGTGGCAATGCCTGTCTGCACGAGATACGTATGGCAACGCTTTTCTATGTCAGTATGAACATTTCATAAACATCATTTTGAATGGTGGCATAGCACTCTTTTAAGTGAGCATTTTATCATCTACCTGACCATTTTTAAACTTTATGAAATTTATGCTTTTGCCCTATTATAGTAGTAGTGTTTTACTACTATAAATGGTGTTCTAGTGAAGATTTCTATGTTTTTTTCCTTGCATTCCTATGTTTTTTGTCCTTTGCATAGATGGTTGGGCTAGGTGTTGCTGAGTCAATGGGTATCAGAATTTTGAAACTTACAACACATATTATAAATTGTCTTAAATGTTATGAATTTGTGCCCCTATGAAAATGTATGACTCTGCCCATTTTACTGAATCCTTGAGCAACTTACTATAGTATATTGTAAATACTATGTGTTATATTATGATTTGGAAAAATCCTTTCAAATTAGGTAAATAAAAATATGATTTCACATTATTACCTCTTTCTTATATTATTGGAATCTACGTATTTCTTGCTGTGTAGCCACATTTCCCTTTTGGTGAATTGTCTGTCCCGTGTTACAGTATCTATCAAAGTGCTAGTAATTTTCTTATTGATTTGATGAATACAAATTAACAAAATCAATCTTTAATCATCACATGTGTTTTTATTTTCTATGACCCCCCTCAGATGAAACCACAGAAAGCGAAATATTTATTTCATCCCTGAAGTGAGCCAAGAGTACAGAGAAAAACAAGGCACATACTGACATGCAGTCCTGCTGGGGGAGGACATACCCCACTGCTAATTGCATTAAAATGTAATATGTGTTCTTGAGAAAATTATGAATTATAGTGTTCTGAGCTCAGTGTTCTGCAATATGGTGAAAATATGCTTTTGTCCTCAACATTCATTTAAATTTGACTCTAATATTCCACCATAGCTGAATCCTGTCCTTCGTGTGGGTGAGTGGGAAACTTTGAAGATAGGTTCTTTGTGTTTGAGTAAAGTTCAGATTTTGTCAACCAAGCATATAAACATTCTCTAGTGTTTGAAGAATCCCCGGTTTTTAAGTTTGTGGCTGATTTTGGAAGGAACTGTACACTTCCCATTGCATAACCTTCCTAGCTTTATTTGTAGCTGGGCTGTGGCTCTGACCCAGGCCTGGGTCCATGGGCCCCTCATCACAGAAGGTGGGCTAGTGGAGAAGCTCTTTCGGCAGCAAGAGCAACTGTGGCCCCTAGCACCTGTGGAACCAGCAGCACTGTGCAGTGTGTGCTGATGGCCTCGAGTAGCTCAAGGTGGGGGATCCCACTGTCAGTGGTGGCAGCAGATTCCAGGGATCATTTGGGCTGTAGTTCAGCTGTCATGGCTTTTTCTTTCTTTGCCCTTTTTCTCATCTGATTCCTCTTAGTGATTCTGTAAGGTATTTAATAGCATTTACTTATTTTTTTCTTGTTAAATTTGAATCATCAAGTGTTGTCTTTTATTGCTTGTAGTTAAGTGTATCGACCAGTACAGCTATTGCTGCTAGCTAAATGTAGAAGCTAAAGAACTTATGACACATGGACATGAACTAAAGGGGGGGAATGTGGGTGGGAGGGGGTGTGCAGGGTGGAGGGGAATGAAGGGGGGGAATGGGACAACTGTAATGGCACAATCAATAAAATATGTTTAAAAAATATATAAGTATTAAGTAGATATGTCTCAGAAAGACTTGCCCATTCAGAAGCTGACTGGCTTGCTAGGCCTGTTGTCCAGAGACAGTAAGTAAGAGCTAGAGAAACCAGCTAGCAGCCCACGCTCGCCTGCAGCTGTGTGGTAGCAGAGCCAGGGCTGGGGCCTTTGTCTCTTAATGGCTGATAACTCTCTTTGCACTTTTCCTCAGTCCTGGCACATTGATTTGTGTGTTTCTCCAACTGGTCTGTGATTGCCTAGGTCACATCAATCAGGTCCTGTGCTTCTTAGGGACTCATTCCTTTGTTCTCTCCTAATGCTTTTTTCCCCCCTCACAGAATGGTTCTGAACAGGGTCAGATGCACAGAGGCACCTAACGAAGACATGTGGGACTTAAGGGAAGCTCAATGGAATGTCTGAAAAATAAGTATAGTAGATGTGAAGTCAGCTCAATTCAATGAATTAAATATACTGTATGTTATTCTAGATCACAAAGATAAATAAGCATCGTTCCTGATATGTACATATTATATACACAGACATATATATATCCACGTGTACCTCTCTCTATATATATGATATATATATGATAAATAGATCTATCTGTCATTATCTACCTTGCATATGAAGCCAATGATAAATGAAATCATTTGACTTTTTTCTCTGATCTAATAAACTCGCACTGGTTAGTTCATTAGAAGGTAGTGAGTTTGGCAAATCCTCTTTAAAGAATCATTAAAACATGATTTGTGATACCTTTAAGAAAAAAGTACATCAGGGTTTTAATCATGCTATAGGATTGATACATTCAATGTTTCTGTCTAAGAGTGACATTAACTCAATCTGACGAACCATTTGGGAATAACTCAAACTGTGAGAAAGAATACTAAGATTAATTATACACTTTTCTGCAGCTCTGTAATTGCTTCATTCACTTTAATTTTTGCATCCTTAGGTAAGCTTCTGGCAGTTTGAATCCCATGACCTCCTACTGTGTGTCGGGAATTGCTCGTAGTTCTTTGGGTTCCCCTAGAGAAGCCGGCCCAGGATTCGAGCCCAGTGGGCAAACCAGGCTGCCGTGAGTGCTCACTCTATTGCTAATATTAACATGAAATGTACAGGGCAATGCCTCCCCTCTGATGGAGTCCTTTCTGGGCACGTGTCCTTTTGTGGCCAGGACGATGCCTACATCATTCTTATTACAGATTTCACAGTTCCTATGATATGAAACCGTCAAAAATTATTTGATGATTGGTTTGGGATATATATAAATTTTCTTATTCATAAATTTAAAGTGTTTATTTTTTACCTTTTATAACTTTAATATATAGAGTATATTCACATAGTATTCTAATATTACATGTTCTGAATTTTTTTGCACTTATCTAAAGATCCACAGTCTTAGTATTTATTAGTTTAAATCCTGGATCACATGAATTCATTTGAATGTTGCTTCCTGGTATGAAATCTTCTTGTATAGTAGAAATACGAGAGGGTGTTATTTAGAATGGTTGTTAGTAGCCCCTAACTGCCAGTCTTTGGAATAACAATTGCTGCCTTAGTTTGAAATATAAACAGAAGATTATCCTTTCATGTGTAAATTGATATTTTCTGCTAGGGCACCATAAATCTTCAATTTGGGACGTGCTGTGGTTCTCAGTCTTTCCACACCATCACATTATGGCTGGGTAGGCCAGCCGGCTGTGTGCTAGTGAGCTGACTTTCGGGCTGACTTTCAGGCGGGAAGGACCATC
>PVKM010028650.1:0-18159 GCA_004027735.1 Carollia perspicillata
AGATCTCCCCTGAGAAATCAATGAAAACCTCTATTATTTTCTCAGTCTCTTTTGTTTTAATTATATATGACAGATGCTTCACATTCCTACTTTCTCCATTGCAAGGCAAGCTTTTTAGTAAAAAACTAGTGATATCATGGCCAGCATTCGAGAGCAGTATCCTTCATATTATGCCCTTGGCAAATATTTGTGGCTGAATAAATCTAGGAAGGACTTGTGAATAAGCAATTAGATATGCCATGAAATGCAGAAGAGCCTTCTAGGTCACAGTTATACATTTACTGTGATGATAAGAGATATATTATAACAGAAAGAGGGAAACATATATCAGCCAACATCATGACTGTAGTGAGGATAATTCACTAATTTTAAGTAAATGGATACAAGATAAGGTCATATTAGAGGTCTTACCTTTGGTCCATAAATTAATTTCCTAACCTATTTCTTGGAAACATTAAACCCTGTTTAAATTTTATTTTCTAGAATTTCTTAATAAAGGGCCACATCTGCAGCAAAATCGGAATAGTTGTTACATTAAAAAATGAAATAAAAATAAAAACTTATCTGATCTTGGCCCCAGGTGCCTCAGTTTATAAACAATTTCTCTCAGCTCCCTCATTAGGTTTTCTTCATCATTCTCATTTGTTGAATTCCCTTTTTAGTTAGAAAACAAAACCAACCAAACAAAAAAAACCACCCACTTTGGTTTCCAGAGACTGAAGTCCACAAAAAATAAAGGGCAATCCCTTTACCGTTTAGCACGCAATAGGTGCATTTCATAGTAGTTCTTTCAGTTTTTGCACACAGCCCTCTTATTTGCAAGTATATAGATATTTTGAGGTAGAGGTAGGAAACAAATATAGAGACAATTACTTATTACATAGAGCTAATGTAGCCTGAAAAATTCCATAATTTTTATGATAAATGTTTTACTTACTTACTGCATCTTTGCCCTTCCTTAATACGTCTTCCATAAGGGATTTTTTTCCTGAAAAGTTGACCAGAGTAGTGAGCTATTTGCAAAATATAAGATAATTGAAATAGCAGGATAATGAAAGAGAAGAAATTACATTCTAGCAAAGATATTCTGATATGTGTATGTGGCTATAAATTATATATAGACAGATGATAGGCAAACAGATAGATGTATATGTGTGCATATGTATGTACATATAATTGTTCTCACTTCACATGCATGTAAAATATTGAACCAATCTTGTAACTGAACACAATCAACTATAGTAAATGATAACATGCAAAAACATATACTATAGAAGAGAAAAGGGGGAAAGGAGCAGAAAAGTATCTCTGGGAAACTTAAATTATACAATTATACACAAATCCATTTCTTGTAAAAAGGGAAATAAAGTTGATCTTGGCAAAAAAAAAAATAGTCATTAAAACAAAACATTTTCCCTGTATCATGATCCTTTAAGGAGAAGGTTAGTCTTTGCATTTCTCCAAAGAACAGAAAATGGTTGGAAGCTACAGGGAAGCGGGTTTCAGCTTGTTTGGAGGAAGTCCTGCACAAGTCAGCATTGTCCGAAAAAAGGATGAGTGGCTGCACCACAGGGAGTTCGCCGCTGCTGGAAGAATGCGGACCTGACAGGACGGCCTTCTTGGCATGTAGAAAGGCATTTCTACATTACGAGAAATATTAGAATGGATGATATTTTCAAACTTTTATTTTTCTGTTACTTAGTTCACTATTCAGCTTTTCCTTCGCCTCAGAATAAATGTATTTTAAATCAACATATCTCTATATTTAGGCTAGATTTTTTAAAAAACTTTTATGTAGAGTAATAAACACAAACTACTTCATACCATTAACCTAGGAACATTAGAAATATATTTGGTAAATAATAAAACAGGCTTGATTACCCATTTCAGCACAGATTGTATGATTTCACAGTCAAGTGAACAAATAGTAAATTAACTAAAAACAAAGCCATAAGCAAAAGAAAACCTCATGCAAAGAGATTTTAAGTCTCTATAACAGAAGGTAATTTGACTATAAGACACAGTCTCCTAACTCAGTTAAGATAGGGAATATCCTATTTTCTAAATATATGTCACCTTTCATTATATTTTTAATAGGTTGGGTTTTCCCAATAATAGTTTATAAGTTTTCACCCAGATGGCTTTCAGCTAGGATTTATTTACATTTTAGAGGTACTTTTATTTTATATGTTTTCAGGGAAAAATATCAAGGACATGCCTAATCATGTATAAGAATCAAAATCCAGAATGGTTTGTAAAAGTAAAATATTTGTTTTTATTTAGCTATGTAGACATTAACCTTACAATTAGATACAAAAAAAGAAATCATAGAATCTGCAAGGTAGGATGAATTATAGAAAATGCTTAGTCTGGCTCTGTATCCATAAAAGGATTTAAAGTAATTTTATTACTATAATTCTCTATCCTATCTGAAAACAATTCTAGGGAAAATCTTTAAATCACCCTATTTAGTTAGCCTGAACTTTCAGTAATTACAACATTCCTGCAACTAGTAATGTATTCATGGTTAACATGGAGATGGTTACTTAACTGTAGGGATTGATAAGGAATTTCTAACAGAATTCAGTATTCCCACATACTCTTGTCACTGCAAAGGTCTCCTGGATCAAATAACATTTACGTTAAAAAATGATATGTTCCTGGTATCCCTTTTGTTTATGCTGTTGTTACACTGTACATTTTTCAAGCCATGGAAATGTCAAGTTATTGATACTTCTGAATTTTAATCAAACTTCACACTGTGTCAGAAAGATCTACCATCTCCCCCACTCACAGGGCAAATAGCTATTTACCTTTCAAGAATCAGGTAGAGTTATTTTTTCGATAAAACTTATCCTGACATCTGGCTCAACAGGAATTCCCTTCCCTGTTAGCTTCAAGTTTTATAAGAGTTTAAAGTAGAGTGAATGGTGCACAGACGCCAACAGGCACAGGCGAAGTTTCATTAATGAAGGTCAAGGCTTTTCCTCGTTTTCCACGGGTCCCCACACATAGTGGAAAGCACAGTCGTGTATCTGAAGATAATGCAAACTTCCCAGGTCTACAATTCCTTATCAAAGGGCCAAAGTACGAATTGTCTCGCTTGGGACAAGGATTATGATCAGAACCACACGGATGATACTCAAACCTTCACAAATCTTCTTTGCCACTCTCAGATTCATTTCCTGATTTATTTGAGATGTTTGAGCAACTCTGGCTACATGCCTACCCTCTCAAGTGGCCGCATGCTGTGTGTGTAACCCTGAATGTTTCATAAGCACTTTTGAATCGATTGGCCATTTCCCAGAAACAACATCTCTGAACAGACTCATGCATCAGTCTGAATTATATTTCCAAAGTATTCTACTGTAGGACTCGCACAGATGTATCAGCTCACCTATGCAATTTATTGGATTTGCCTATTCAAATCTCTCCTATTATATGCCTATCCCTCAAAGGTACAAAAGGTTTTTCTTTGTCTTTTTATCACCAGTACCTATCAGCACATAAATATTATTGATGTTGATTGCAATAAACCACAAAAAGGCATCATTTACTTCTACTTGCATCATTATAGGACTTCTATCATTTTAGGAAAGTTTACCATTGTGTATTGCTATTTTTAATCAGCCAGTAAAATAAATAAAAGTGCCCTTTACATGTTATTTGACACTGATGATTACTTTTTCTTATAACTCTTTATTTTCAGAGATATGTAAATTCTATTGTTTTCCAATTTTCAACAGCTTGCCTTTCTCTTATCTTCCTATAAATATACTTTTTCCTCTTTTCTCTTCATGTACTCTCAGCAAAAATTCAAGAAACTACCCTATGGCTTCTAAAATTTATCTGACAAATAACCTACTATTTTCAATTTCAGTCTCCATTTCTTTTTCATACTTTCTTCCTATCAGACAATAACTTCTACATCTCCTTCCAGTCTCTAAAGTTCAGTTATCAAGACAACATTCTCCTACACCATTTTTTTTATTTCTAGTAATGATATAATTATCTCGGTGATCCATACTTAAAATTATATAACTCTTTAAGCAGTTGTTTTTCCTCATATCGTATAAAAATCTTTCTCTTCCTAATGATTATATTTTAAGCTACTAACTTTTGTAGTAAATTATTATATAGTGAGTTAAAATAATTTGTTATTCTCCCAGAATCTGTGGCAGAAGAGTTTGAAAAAGGAATGCCTTGTCTCTATGGTCTGAGGCCAACATGGTTGTATTTTTTTCTGTATAGCAGCTTGGGACTCTAAAAGAAAGTATGTGGGCAAATGAAGTGGAATCTACATTGCCTTTTACAACCTTGCCTCAAAATACAACAGCATTTATTTTACCTTCTCTTGGTTAAAAATAAGTAACAAGGCTGTTCAAGATGGAAGAGGATGGAACACAGATCTATCCACAGATCTCTCTCTTGGTAGAACTGGGAAGGTCACATTGTAGAAAAGTAGATGGCATGGCAGAATTTGTTTTTACCATCAATGAAAAATACAACCTGCCATACAGTCTGCTTGTTGGCCACAATTCACCTCATCTTATGTGCAAAATATACTGTCTTTCCCTAAAGACTTCAATCTCAGCTCATTACGCCATCCGCTCAAAGACTGTGTGCCCAAAGCTGAGATACTCGTGCTCTCTCTCAGCTCCACGTGTGGATAGACTGCTCAAAGGTAGTTCCTCTGGTAGAGTAAAAAGACAAGGCATCTACCATTCCTGCAGCCAACACGTAACGGTGTGACTTGCATAGAATAACAACCATACAGACTCTATATTAGACTCCTTGGGCTGCCATAATATAATCTCCCAAACTGAGTGGCTTAAACAACAGAAATTTATTTTTTTCACAATTCTGTAAGCTGGGAGTCCAAGATCAGGGTACCAGAGAGGTCGGTTTCTTTCTTTCTTTTTTTGACAGAAAGGTATTTTGTTTTCATGATCCTCAAACAAAACAAACATTGGTTTTATTGTACAATGTGGATCTAACACTGGAAAGTGATATTGTAATTGATATCAAAATGGCAAATAAAATGTGAAATTAGAAATTTTGGTACAATTGGGAGGGTGGTGGGGAGCACTGTGGGGGGTGGACTGGGATGGGAGTAAAAGACAGAAAACTGTACTTAAACAACAATTAAAATAAAATTCTTTTAAAAATTAAAAGAGAAGAAATTTTGGTACAATTGAATTTCAGACAACTTGAGGGAAGATGCCCTGGCTGATTTTCTTGAACTTCATAGTATTTTTACCATTGGTTCTTAGTGATTCCTTGAACATTTTATTCTTCTCGGAGCCTCAGTTTACTCATCCTCCTTTCGTGGAAATGCCCAAGTTGTGTGGCCCTGAAGAAAATAGTTGCCTCCCACTATAGATCTTTGGCTGCTTGCCCCAAATTAGTCAGAAGGTGCCAGGTGACTTAAGCAAAACCAACTCAGTGCTCTCCCCCAGGAGTTTGTACCTGGCTACAGTGACGGTGTCAGCAGGCCTGCTGTACTTCCTGTGACTCCAGGGGAAGTTCGCTTGCTTTTGATAACTTTTAGAAGCTGTCCTCATTCCTTAGCTCCTGGCTGCTGGCTGCTGGCTGCTGGCTGCTGGCTCTCTTCCAGTAATGGTGTTACTCTGACTTCTCCTTAGGGGATCATACTTGCTTCTCTCTGGTTTCTTGTGAGACTGCTCATCCTGGCTTATAGACAGCCTCTTTCTCACTGTGTCCTCACAGGGCCTATTCTCTTTGCATTCACATCTCTGGTGTCCCTTTCTCTTCTTATAATGATGTCAGTTCTATCAGGTTAGGGACCCACTCTCATGATTTCATTTAGCCCTGATTACCTCCTTAAAGACCCTCTCTCCAAATGGAGTCCAGTTGGGGGACAGGAGTTCAATGCATGGATTATGAGGAGAGTTCTGTCCAAAACACATTAAGTCCAAAAATGGAGAAATTGAAAGCATATTATAGTCACTGGTTCATAGTAATTCAAAAATCCAGCCAGGATCATGTTTCTACTTCCTTGATTAGGGCTTACCAGTGCTTTCTCAATGCTATCCGTCTTCTGACTCTGTTTTCTGGGCTCCTACTTCCTTCCATTCTCTGAGTGATACCTCCGCTTCTATACAAAGTGGCCCCGTCTGCAACTCTCTTCCCAAGTTTACTTCCTGTCTGTGAAAAGCTTCTTTTCATTACATACCCATTATTTCTTTTACTTCAAAGTGATACAGCTTCTTCGCAATGTAATAGATTTACTGTGTATCAACTCTACTCTATTAAAAAAGTCACCCGGTAACTTTGGCCATTATGTCTACCTGGGAAAATAACACATATTCTTCAGATCCAGATTTATCTACAACCCGTGACTTGTATTAACCAAAACACAGCTGAATGGACTGGGAATACTGAACCAAATTAAGAGAAATCAAGCTACAAGATGATATAATCTCACTACATTATTTTGAACAATGTTACGAGAAAGATTCTAGTCATTCTAGTAAGTTAATCCTCAAAGCTAAATCCAAAAGACCATCCCGAAGTGGAGAAGGATAAACTAGAGCCATCCACAAATCAGTGGTAAGTAGACAACTCAAGCAATAAATTTAAAACCCTTATAATCCTGTTGCAGAAAGGAGACTGCAGTAGAGAACTGAAAGACAAATAAAAAAAAAATAAATGAATGAATCCAACACAGACTTCTGCATTTTCTACTTCTTTTTTTAAAGATTTTATTTATTTATCTTTAGAGGGGAAGGGAAGGAGAGAGGGAGAGAAATATCAATGTGTGGTTGCCTCTCGTGCATCCCCCACTGGGAACTGGCCTGTAACCCAGGTATGTGCCCTGACTGGGAATGGAACCATAGTTGTTTGGTTTGCAGGCCCGCACTCAATCCACTGAGCTACACCAGCCAGGGCATTTTCTATTTCTTATTAGCACAAACTGTAGCCCTGCATCTGGTTTCCATTATATTCTTATGTAAACCTATTACCCACCCATTTGTTCTTCAGTTTAAGTAATTTTATATCTTCTATATACTCTCCAAATACTCTCTAGTGAGAAACAAATTCCCCAAACAGAATGGTAGCTTCAGAGGATTGTCAAATTCATTCACCATGTCTGGTTATAATTGTCATTTAAAGCTGGATTGACAAGACTACTGTAATTAAAGTACATTAAGTGGAATTCTGAATGAAAGCAACTTTTTGAACCATTTAATAGAGAGGCAAAAATATTATTATTATAATCAGTTAATTATTCGTATTTCCAAAATTCATTTCATAAGAAAAACAGTACACAAAGACAAAACAAAACCACCATATGGTTTGCTAACACCTCCGTCATGTCACAGGGTTACCGTTACTTTTTTGTATTGAGAATAATTAAGCCAAATTTCTTCTTCTGGTGTGGTCGTGATCCTCACTATCCCTGTAATGCCCCCAGATAAGTCTTTTTATTGTATGCAATAACAGACTAAAACTGCCTGATTGTCATCGATATGACTATCCCCAGCTGCCTGCATATCATGCTAACTTGTGTCTAATTTAAATCGTGAGGCCCCAGTGCAATATATGCTGCAGTAATATATGCTGAAATTATTATTGTTGTAGTAATATGAGGAATAATCTGGACTTTTAAGACATTTTGCTTAAACTTTACTAAAGAGCTATCCTCAAAGTCAGTTTTTGGATTGAACTGCTAAGAATGAGTTAATATGAAATAATATAATATGAAAACAAAGTTAGGATGTGGATAATAATTTATGAAAAGTATCTCACATAAGCAAAACTTATTTTTCTACATGTTTATCAAATATTTATATGAAGAATATTTATGTAACAGAAGCTTTACTTAATTAAATAACATCAAATCTATATTGTTCATGTTATACTTACATTTCAATGCAAATTGAGGATTTTTTTCTGCATATGGCTTGAAATAATTTTTGTACAGCAGAAGTACATAGTCTGCCAAAAAGAGAGAGGTACTGTACCTTTAGATAAAATGGGTAAATTGATGCATTATAGAATTGCTGCACATCATTTATACATGTCCAAATGTAATAGCATAAAATGCATCATCATAAATCATTTCCCTTTCATTATTTAAAATATACTAAGGTTGCCTCCAAAGTTAAGACAATATTAGCCATTTTATTCATTATGGGATGGGAAATAAAACCAGTAATCTCTTTTAGGACGGCGAGTGCATTTTGTATTTGAATTTTCTTTATTCTCCCTCTCTTTTATGATATTTCATGCTGATTTACCAGAGAAACAAAGCCCACGATAATGTGAAACGTAAATTTCCTGAGCTAAATGGAGTCCATTAAGTGAAACACTGAATGCAAAGCTGTTAGATAAGGAGTGGCAGGTTACCATAAATTAAGCAATAGCCATTCAAGAGAGTATGACAGTAGAATTTTTAAAATCTCAGTAACTCATTTATCAACACTAAGAATACATCCTGTTTACAAAGGTAGAATGTTGAATAAAGACTGTGAAAAATAAACATAAAATCTCTTCCATTTCTGAGAATACATAAGAACATATTCTAATCACATTGCTGATGAGTCCACACTGTTGACAGTTTGGTTATACAAGGGGCGGGAAATGTGGATTGTTTAAATTTACTTTACATGAATTTAATCTATTTATAAATAATTTTTAAAAACTCGGGCTATTGTGAGAATTCAAGGGAAAGCTTTTGTGTTTTAGTATGGAAAGTAAGAGTTTAAATCTCACATATTGAATGATAAAGAAAAGACACAACGGATAGGTAGGTAGAGACACTCGTAACCAGTTCACAATTATTTTACACCAAATATTACATTTATACTCTAAAACATATGTGTATTGATGATATTATGTAGGGAATGACAATATACATTTAAAGATCTCACATTACTGAGTTACAATAGAAATAAAATCCTGCTGTCCTGAATGTTGATATTGGTGGTAAACTTCCCCAAGAGATATGTTTGCTTCTCAAAACAAGAATGATCTCCAACAAAGAAAAGAAATTATAGGATCGGGAAAGGGGTTGAATAAAGACTCTTCATATGATTCCTATTATAACTCATTAGAAGCACTCCCTCTTATTTAAAGAGTTATAAATACTTAAATAGCCATACTTGTTGTTTTCATTATTTTACAACTATGGTTAAAAAGCATTGCAATGTTACCCTTACCCTATTTTGCTCAATAATTTTGACACTTAATATCCATTTAATGAGCATAAGCTCACAAGTGGAAAATATTTTAGGTAACTATAAAGAAAATGAGTCATCACAATTTTTATACCATGAAATTAGAAGATGATATAACTAAAATTAGTAGATATAATTACTTCCTATGATTGGCAGGCATTATATTCACTGTAAAGTCAACTCTAGGTCAGTGGTTAGGTGACAAATAGCTTGAATTGTACCATAATTTCAAATCCATTAGAATCTTTTCTTTCAGACCATTTCTACTAAATCAGAAAATATCAAGAGCTTGACATCAAGATTCAACATTTCATAATTATATCAGAAAATGTAGGTTGTGTTGGAAAAAAATAAACTTGTAAGTTAAATGAAATTCTCAGAAAAATCCATTGTTGGGAAAAGAAGTACATGTATCACATCAACGCAGAAAGCCAACTGTTTTAACTTTGCAAAAAATTCCATGAGTCATAGATTTAAAATGATTATTAGTTATATGTATTGTCTTAATTAATGCTCTCTACACTCCTAAGAAATAGACGCTGAGAGAAGGATTAAGCACAGGTCTTCAATGTCAAAGGTAGAAGGGACACTGGAAGCAGAAAGGAAATGATGAAGAAAGTGCAGGCAGCCAATAAGGGGAGAGTCACTGACCCAGCTGTCATTACAGTGAGTGACTGAGCTTAAACTCTTAGAAAAATCTTGGAAATAGTATGAAGCACTTTCTTCAAATTGATCATGGGGTAAGGGAGCTGGAATAATTAGTTTTATATTTATATGAAACTATATTTTATCTATATTTGCACACACATATATGTATATAATCAGTCACTGATTGGTTAAGAGCTATCTGAAGGGACATTAAATCTTAGCAAATTCCATCCAACTGGTATGCTCATAGGAAGCATGTTCATAGGGCAAGTCAAAGGTGACAATGATCGTGATGTAGATGTTGGCCACCAGAATTGAGACTGACAGACATTGAAATGGTCAGTGGATCTGAAGGTACATTGGCAAAGCCCTGAAAGATTCTGCTACTTTTCCGTTCATCAGTAGAATTCATACTCCACATCAACGTGACTATTTATACAAGTATTTACAAAGTTGTTCTTACCCACAGATTTTTGTTACTTTTTTGTCATTAATTTACCATTTCAACTTTTCAGTTTGGAGGCATTGGTCAATCTCTGTGATTTAGAGATAAATTACGCAAAACAATATTGACACACAAGAAAATTCCATGAAGCCCTGGCTGGGGTAGCTCAGTGGATTGAGCTCGGGCTGCAAACCAAAGGGTCACTGGTTCGATTCCCAGCCAGGGCACATGCCTGGGTTGCCAGCCAGGTCCCCAGTGGGCGCCATGTGAGAGGCAACTACACATTGATGTTTCTCTTCCTCCCTTTTTCCTCCCTTCCCCTGTCTCTAAATAAATAAATAAATAAAAGAAAATTCCATGAAAATACATTACAAAACACACTGTAGTCTTAATTAAATATTACTTAAGTTAAGTAACATAATATTTTATGTAACATATTTTAGCACATTTACATAGCAGTTAATTTCCTGACTATGAAAGGTATATGACTTCCATACTACTTTTGCAAACCTTCTGAAAGCCTACATTTAAACAATTAAAAATGTTTTTTAAGTTCTAAAGACATGATTTTCACAAGTGGGAAAATAAAAGTATAAAAAACAAAATGTGAATACCAAATATGTAATAATCATAATTAATCATATATTTCATATATGTCAAATAGATGTGTCATTGCTTAACACCCTTTCACCTCAAAACTGTTCCACACTTGACAGACTTTCAGTATACACCAGTTCTTCACAAACTTTAATGTTGAAAAATACCACCTAAAAAGCCTGGTAAACAAAGTAGGCTATGATGCATATTTAGGGCAAAATTGTACTAGATACTATACATTTGCTACTTTTCCAGAACTTAAAACAAACAAACAAAAAATCTTGGTGAACCAAAGATCAAATACAGACTGTTTACAACAGCTGTTATCAGTTACTTTCTTCCCTGATGAATGACAAGCAGATGTGATAATTAAATGACATAAGTGTCATATTTCAGTCAGAAGAAATAATATGCTCATAGTATTACTTGTAGGCAAGCAGAAATGAATCCATTGTTCAGAGAAAATTACAAAATCGTGTTTGTGCGGATCCTATTAATCTGGACGAGTGTCCTTTGGCTGGAGCTGGTCAGCTATTATCCCTATCTGATTCTGTTTATTACAGGATGCCAAGGCCTAGCCTCCCCTTAACTATCTGGTTCTCATAGAGTATTGGAAGAGAACAGATTGAGATATCCTCAGGGTTCCTATCAAATACAAGGCCTATAAATGTCTTAATCAAAAATCTCTTTTTCATGGAGTACTCCTGTATATGAGAACATGGGTAACCCTTTTAATAATGAAATAAAAACAAATAAAGAAAGAACTAAAACAACACTATTAATTTTTAAAACAATAAGAATAATCCTGCATAACATTAAAATTACCTTTAAAGTATTTTCTCTTATAAATCATCATAAGATCAAGGAATGTCATATAGATATGTATGGCAAAAACAACTTACAGTACATATCTTTGCCTGGTTGCTCCAGTGATTGGAGCGTTGTCCCACACATTTAAAAAAAAAAAAAAAAACTTGCAGGTTTGGTCCTAGTCAGGGCACATGACTAGGATGTGGGTTCAATCCCCAGTGGGAGTATGTGACAGTGACAATCAATGTTTCTCTCACAGTGATGTTTCTCTCTCTCTCTCTCAAATCAATGAACATATCCTTAAGCAAGGATCAAAAATAAAAAATTCTTATGGTAGGTGACCCACGGTTTATATATAGCTTGAAAACTTAAGGACACATGTGCTTAAATCTATTTATATGATTTACAGTATAATACATAAACTAAAAAGCATTTAGTAATACACATATAAGTAATACATGAACTTCCAACATTTCCTTGTTTAATATTGATATGTTCATGTGTTTATACACTGAATTATATGATAAAGCTCTTGCAAGCTATAAATTATTCTTTGACTAGTGCTTTGTTTCCGTCACGATACATTTTCTAAATAAGGCATTATGTTTATAGTAGTTGAATATATGACTCAATAAATAGCTCTCAAAGGTTACAGAATGCCAAAACAAATCAGACCTATTTGATAACTACCAAACCACCTGTTTGTAGTACATATCAACATAATGGGCATTATTCCCACTAGTCTAAATATTCACACTATAAAAGAATCTAGAATTTAATGTTTCGAAGTTCTTCTGTTTTCAATCAGTTTGATATTTTGTCAGTGAATAAAATCATTAAAGTACATTACAGCAAAATTAATTATAAAAGTATTACGTATTACAAATTTGTAGACTAGGGAATTGATTCTTTATATAATATTTAATGTTAGAAAATTTCCTTTATTTTAATAAGTGTACCTGTCACATCATTTGCTATTATGAGAGTACATAGTATTTTCTTTTGATTTCCATTGTCACATTTCAAAATTTCACCTGTGAACAATTAATGCCTTAAGAACAGGTTAATATTTTTATTGTTATATGTCATCAAATGCACAAAAAACAATAAAGATTTTATACTGAGGAACCAAACTGAGTTGTTTCTTAGCCTAGTGAAGAATCCAAATAGTAAATATAAATGAAATAATTCTTATATTACATTAAATTATCATTTTTAATTTTACTTTAGATACTGCAGGAATTAAAAAAAAATAATCTCAACTATGTGATGTATGTTTCATTCAAACACAATCTGTAAATAAACAAATAAAAACATGAACCTTTATTAACAGGTAGAACATGATCAAAACTTATTGCTCCAAGAATATTACATGTATTTTAGGGAAAATTCAGCCAATATTTAAGCAGCCTTGAAAATAGACTAGAAAGAAGGAAGAACAATATGTGCATCTTTGTGAATAGTGAATCTCAGAGAAAGGAATCCTAAAACATTATACTGTAATGTACCAAATACACATAAAAGTAAAAATGAAAAGAAATAAAATTTTGTTTACTGGAAAGTTAATTTTTTGCATAGATATGTAGCATTATATGTGAAGAGGTAGAAAGCAAATAGAAATAGAAATGAAAATTATTAAAATAATGGTAGCAGAAATCAACAAAACAGAATCAGAATATATCATAGAAAATTGTTGATGAATGAGCCCAAGGTCTCTTTTAAGAACTTGCCCTTAACTAACCTATACAGCAACCACATTTGGACTCACATTTTACAGGCAAGAAAACTAAGGTACAGAGACATAATTTCCTCTCCCAGATTAAGAGGAGTTGAAAATTTAGGTTATAGAAGTATATGTTCCAAATTTGAAACTACTGTGCTACATTAACTATAAGTATATATTTGTGTGTATAGGTTTAAACAAAATCCTTAGTTTTTAAAATCCATTTTGGTTTCCATTTTATGGAAACATCTGCGCTTGGCTGGCACTAGCTCATCAAACTGATTGCTCCGTCTTCCACTAGCATACTGCCTTGCTTATAGGAAGAGAGATAGTTCTTAGTAACTGATTATTTTTACATCCCAAAATTGAAGTTTATTTTTTAAAGATTTTATTAATTTATTTTTAGAGAGAGGTGAAGTGACAGAGAAATAGAGGGAGAGAAACACCAATATGTGTTTGCCTCTCACACGCCCATACTAGGGTCCTGGCCTGCAACCCAGGCATGTGCCCTGGCTGGGAATTGAACCAGTGACCCTTTGTTTCACAGACCAGTGCTCAATCCATGGAGCCACGCCAGCCAGGGCTCAAAGTTAAAACTTCTAATAATCTAAACTCTCAAACATAAACAGAACACTCAGTGTTTCATATTTTGGTGTCACACCCTACAATACTTTGATGCAGCATTTCAACCTAAAATGATAGAATCTTAAGAGTAAAAGAAACACACAGAGATAGACACACACCCCTAATCAAAGAGAATTTGCATAAAAATATGCAATCTCATAGGAAAGTTACTAGTATAAAATATTACAATATGTTGATCAACAATTAACAATAAATGCAATTTTGTAGTGCTATGTTAATCATTCCTCTTTGAGATCCTATATTCCCCATCTGTACCTCTTCATCTTATTATTTTTAAAGAAATATAATGTTCAAATTACTAGAAGATTTTTTGTTGCTTTTACAATATTCGATATTGTATGTAGGCAATTATATTTTTGTCTTCTAAACATAATGCAAAGTATTTTCTTTCTTCCTGGCTTTTGTTTTTCTTTGCTATTACAGAGATACCATTTTAACCTATGGGAATAAGATTCAGAGAAGGAGTTTGTAAAGATACTAACAGCCCCAGCTACTTGTGTTTTGACATTTGTCTACTTGTGGATGTAGATAGCCTGTTTCTCAGATTTTTGTGTTTTGTTATTTTTTAAACAACTCTCTGCATCAGAAAGTTAGTTCACAGTGGATCACAATATGATGGGTCATGTAAGAAGCAAGCTGTCTGAGACATTCATAGTTATCGACATTAATGGGGAATTTCATCAGTTAGATTCTCAAATTTCTCACAGAAAAATCAGTAATCTGTTTCAACTTTTTTAAAAATGAGAACTAATCTTTCAGTTGAATGACAGCAATATATCCTATATGTTTTACTCTTTTGCAGAATTGTTTTTAATGAAAAATGGCATAAATGTTTGCTTCTGTACATTAAAATGTTTACTATCCATCGGACTTTCTCTGAAAGCCATCTCATGGACACAGGGCTGTGTTGTGCAGATCTGCCTTCTAGGAAAGATGTGCTGCCCCGCTCCCAGGATCTTGGTCAGCAGACAGCCTCCAGCTGTCAGCTCCTTCTAGGTCAGGTCTGCAGATGCCAGCTCACCAGAGGGTCACATCCTCACTGAGCAACCTGAACCTGGATTCCAGGAGAGGCAGTGGTAATAAGGTCTGGCCATTTCGACTCAATGTACAGCAACTCTGATCAACAATATTTGCTCCAAACTTCCCCACAGGAGTGCTCCAGGCTTGGTCAGGACTGCTTTATTTTTCGATTTCCTCCCTGCCCAATCCTGCTTTGCTCCCTTCCTTTCTCAAGTATTGATTTCAGATGAGCAACTCGTACCTCCACCTTCATCTCAGAATCCGTTTCTGAAGAATCCGACCTGCAGCACCATGCTTGAAGAAACGCTGTCCTATCTTGGTTTTTAAGCACAAGTGTCAAAAGGTCTTTGTAGACTTTAAAATGCAATTTAAAAAAGAAAGGCCATGAATATGAGTTTATGTGATTGAAGGCAATTGGATTTTATATAAGGTGTCTAAAACTCTTAGTGCTATTTTAAGTTATTTGGAAATGCTAGTATACTAGTTTTTTGGGATTTGTGACAATTCAAAAGCTATTCAGATGATGGAAAACAAAAAATTAATGAATAAATAAAAAGAAATTTTGAATGCCAAGACATATGCTGTTTTTTTCAAATGGAAATAAATTACATTCTTTTATAATTATATTCATTAACTAAACCTGTGTATGACAAAATTCAAATGTCACATCATTTTTATTCCTTTTTAAAATAACCTACATATAAAGAAAGAGAAGAGAAACTGCTGTTCTATTTTTTATTATTTTTTTATGGCTAACATTTTATTTTATACCCCAGAGTTGTTTTCCAACGTGCATATATAAATACACATGAATTTTTTTGTTGTTGTTCTATTATAGTTGTCCCAATCCCCCTGCCCATTGCTCTCCCCTGCCTCACCCACCCCCACTGTACTCCCACAATCAATTCCCACCATGTTGTCCATTTATACTTGTTCTTTAGTCCCTTACCCTTCTCCCTCCCTTAACCCCTGTCCCCTCTTCCCCTCAGATCCCAGTCAGTTCGTTCCTTATTTCCATCCCTCTGGTTCTATTTTGCTCATTTGTTTGTTTTGTTCACTGGGTTCCTATTGTAGGTGAGATCATATGGTATTTGCATTTTGCCACCTGGCTTATTTCACTTAACACAACACCAGTTCCATCCATGCTACCAAGAAAGGTAGGCATTCCTTCTTTATTTCTGTTGCATAGTTTTCCATTGTGTAAATGTACCACAGTTTTTTGATGCACTCATTTACTGATGGACACTTAAGCTGTTTTCAGCACTTGACTATTGTAAATTGTGCTGCCATGAACATAAGGGTGGTAGGTCCTTCCAACAGTGTCCTGGGATTCTTAGGGTATAATCTCAGCAGCAGAATCACTGGGTCAAAAGGCAGTTCCATTTTTAGATTTTTGAGGAAACCCCATGCTGTTTTCCACAGTGGCTGCACCAGTCTGCATTCCCAGTAACAGTGCACTAGGGTTCCCTATTCTCCTCATCTGCTGTTCTATTCAGTAAATATCTGAAACTACTATAACGGAATCCTATTTGAAGTCCATAATTATAACAATTATTACTGTCCTGCCACCAGACTATTCTAAATCACAGTGTTCAGAATACATCTGAATCAGCAGAGCACTGTTTAAGGTCAGTAACAAGGGGCATTTATTAAAGGATAAATGATTGAGGAAAATATTATAATACTGAGATTGTGGTAAAACTAGTTAACATTCAGAGAATGCTTATTTAAATTTAAGTCTCCTGTGTTACCTTTTACATCTAAACATTGACTAAAGATACTCTTTTCCCAAAAAAGAAAGGAAGGAAGGAAGGGAGGGAGGGAGGGGAGGAAAGGGAAGGGAAGGGAAGGGAAGGGAAGGGAAGGATGTCTAAAGCCATGTACATCATTTTGTTTGTTCATTTGTTGCTTTTAAATTTATATTCAACATATGAATGAAAGCATATGGCTCTTAAATGTTTCTGTCTATATGGGGAAATAATTATTGCCAAAGAAGCCAAAAATATACAATGGTGGAAATAAAGACTTTTCAATAAATAGTGCTGAAAAAATCAGAAAATTTCATGTACATGTTTTAAAACTATAATTTCTTTATTTATAGAATGCAGATAATGTGACCTACCTTATAAGTTTGCAAGTAAAAGTGATTATTGCTATTATTTATGTGTTGCATATTTCTTGCAACCTTGAAATTTGAAATTATAAGCACCTAGAAAGGAATAAGAAAAGAAAGAAAGAAATTCAAAAATAAGTTAGCTAGAAAGTGGAAGAGATAAAAATAAATCCTAGGTGTGTCAGATGTGAAAGCCTCTGTGCAATTCACTAGATTTGACCATGGAAACTTTAAGAACAAAATGTATGGAGAAGCTAAATATATTTGGAATATATTTTATGATGGAATAACTCTGGTTGAAGGTGGTACTTCTAGGGTTTATTGAAAAAATGCTCACACAGCCCTACTCTCTCCACTTGTGGCCCTTCCCAGCTACAGTAGCAATTAACATGGTTCTGCATAACTCTCAAGAACCCAGTGGAAGAGCCTGACAGCCACTATATTTATTACAAGGTTCTATAATGACATGGATGAAATAAGCCAAAGGGGACCATACTACAGAAAGTCCCCCTAATGTATACAATTTTGAAAATTACCAATGTAATATGAAAAAATGCCAGTTTATTAAAGCAGCATCAGAAATATCCATGGGCCACATTAGATTGAGATGAGAACATATCATTTCTGGTTACCCCTGAGCTTCCCTGCAGTAAAAGGAGACAGATTTGAGAATATAGCACTTTGTATGTTTGCTCTATAGGCTATTCATTTTGTTTCCTAAAATGAATTTGAATAACCCCTGGAGGACAAGGCCTATGATAGATTGATAAATGCAGACAGACACAGATGTAGACATACTTTCAATTATGTTTATCATAGGTTACTCATCATTACAAATAATGGTTTAATAAACTCATTTAACAAAAGTAGCTTCATGAATTGGTAAGTAGAACACAACATGGTTTGGGTTAAAGAGTAGATTAATCCTAAGAAAATGAAAACAATGAACACAGAA
>PVKM010028651.1:0-18178 GCA_004027735.1 Carollia perspicillata
GGGGGGGGAAATGAGGACAACTGTAATTGAACAATAAAACAATTTTAAAAATAATAAACTATACTTTTGGGTTATTTGACTCTGACTTTATTTTGCTTTCAGAAATACATCTAACTACATGCAATAGGATTTAGTCAGGGATCAATATGAAATATGGGTATATATATATACTCATCATATACATATAATATGTATGCTATGAATAATATTATACATTAAACTCTATAGTGCTCTCTTTAAAAAGATCCACAGGTTTCCTTTTTTCAAAACACACCATTTTGCATTTCTGTGCTGCCTGGAGGTACTCACTTTCAAGGAATAATGGGTACTCTGCAGCTTGTTTTCCTCTTCGGTGTGACTTCCAGGGAGCTTGGGGTGATTGCTAGGGACTTACTTAATTTGTTTTTTCTGGTGTGATAATTTCCTCTATTCTCAGGCCTCCATATTATTGGTCTCTTCTGTTTTAATCTTAAAATAATTTTATTGTTTATTTTATTTGTGAAATGACCACTTCGAATCCTTTTTGATAATGCTGTGTATAAATTGACTAATCTATAACTCCTTTTCTTATAATTAGTAGAAATCTATCTTTAGCAAATGCATTGGGTATTCTTTTAGGGTTGCAGGAGGGCAGACTGCAACATCGACCTTGGGAACAGGGACCGGAAAGGGGATCAGAATCTCTCTGTTATCCACGTTCCTCTCAGCAGGTTTGTTTTCTTTTTCCTTCTTACTGTGACTGGTTTCTTTTGCTTCCTCGGTTCCCACGCTGGAAGGAGGTAGGTCCTCCTCAGTTCCTCAGGCCTGTGGTTGGTTTACAGGTCAAACAATTTGACTGCTGGCCTCCTGTTGTCCAAGACAGTGCTTCACACTTTCAGCATTTTTCTAAAGATGAAAATACATGGTTTAAAAGATGAATACAAGTAACAAAAAAACTGCACAAATGAAACCAAAAAAAGGAAACACATATATGTGCTTATGACTTTGTTTGTAATATAGCTGCTTGACACTGCAAATTGAATGTTGATTTATTTAACATGCCCCGATATTCACATGATTGGAAGACTTTAATATATGTATACATACATACACACATCTGTAAATACACCTATACCTACATACAAACACATCTAAATACACCCATAGGAATTTACTTTGTTTGTTTTTAAAGAATTACTCAAAATGAGAATTAAAATATTTATGAAGCACCTACTGTGTTCTTGACATTGTTCTAAGGCTCTAGCTTCTGGGGATATAGCAGTGAACAAAACAGACACCATTGTTTTTGCCTGTTGAGGATAAATATCTTCCTATCTACCTGTATATTTAGATATTTAGAAAGATCGCTTACTCTCTCTTTACAAAGAAGTGTTTAATTTGGTGTGTGTGTTCATGAACCCCATATACTTTTTCACGTTACATACACATAGATAGATTCCTGTTTGTTTCGATGTCCTCTATGAGAGCAGATCAAACAACAATGTGTATGAACTAACTCCTTTTACTTTCAAAATTCCTGAGGGTTGTAGAATGTGCAGAATTGTCAGGTTATTCCTCAGTTTCTATTATTACAAGGACCTATGCATTGGTATATGTTAAATTAACACAACAAAAACAATGGTACAGCTGGATTTATGTTCCCTAGTGAAAAAGCGATGTTGTCACAGTCCTGAGGCCTGCTGGGCCCCTGAGACAGCCCAGATGCTAGGTCGTCCTTCAAAGGCATTAGCTGCACTGAGGTCAAGACTTTGGCCTCCTCAGGCGCCAGAGCCACAGAGGAGACAATCCAGATGCAGCCTGCTCTGAGAAGCAAGGGCCTAGAAGTCCTCCACAGGAGGAACCGGTAGGGATTTCCTAAAAAGGAGGAGCAAGTACATAAACTCACAGAGGCCTGCTCAGGAGCAGAACAAGGAGTGACACTAACATGTTCAGTTTAGTCTGGCCCTAACTGAATAGGAAAGATGGTCAATTTGCTCAGTGGTACTTTAAGGTATTGTTCTAGGAGGCAATACAGTAGTGGATTAATAAAATAAATGATTATATGTATACAAATATTTGATTTCTCATTTTAATACAAAAATATCATAATATAGACTATATATTTTATTAACAATGTAACATTAAAATTTTAGCATTTTAAATGTAAATATTTAATATCTATTATTAATGAAGAGGGGTTATCATGGGGAATTACAGCCTTAAATAGGTGATCTTTTCTCCTTAACACTGGATATCATGATACAGTTTTAATATAATTGATTGATGAGACACAATCTCAAGTTCCTATTTAAAAGTGATTTTTAGCCTTCTCTATGAAAATTGTGGTATTTTTCACAAACATGTTTTTTCTTTTGAAGTTTATGTCCAAGCATTGCGCTTATGAAATAACACCTAAAGGACACACACACAGGGGCAAAGATAGCAAGCAGATTGACCAAAAAGTCCACTTAGTTTTTTTCATAAAGTAAAAGATGCATTTTTCATTTTCATCGATAATTTTATTGATTTGGATATTCTGATTATGTCAGATATCTCCTGCTATTGGCTTCTAGTGGACAGAGGCCAGGGGTGCTGCTAAACATCTTCCAGTGCATAAGACAGCCCCTCAGTAAGGAATTAGCCAAAAGGTCAATAGTACCAAAAACTTTGCAAACCACTTTTGAAATGTTTGATCACAGAACCTTCTCCATACACTGCACACATCTTTTGTTTGCATTGCAATTGAGTTTTTAACCTTTCTTGAAATAAAGCATAATACACTGAAAATGCTGCATATTTTCTTCCATCTTCAATATTTAAAAGGCTGCACAAAAATTCACCAAATTTAAGTTTTCATTTTAAATGCACATTGATATGACAGCTGTCACAACAATCTAAAAAAGTTGTTTCAAATAAATTTAAAGACAACTGAGCTCTACTAGAGCCATCATATGGATAAAAACTAAATGAAGGTTTTGGCCAACCCAGTAGACACATGTCTTTGATTCAACTGGTGACAAATTTGGTGGTCAAACTAGATTCAGTAGGCTCATTATTTGCTTTGAGCTTGATACCTGATGTGGGTTAATTTAATAAACTTTCCACTTAAGTGGGTTAATTGCATTAATTTAGGCAGTCACTTTATTTAGATCCCATAAGTCACACTCCCTTGCTTGTAAGATGGTAAGGTCTTGCCATATGGGCAGGCTTTACATCGCATTCTTCGTAATACCTGCTGTGACCAGAAAACTCCCTTTCTTTCCCATCTGTTGTTGAATTCTCCCTGATCACTGGGCATCATAATTTTTGGAAGTTAATGGAACACTTTTGGAAAAAAGAAAAAAGTAACAGTCTTTATGGATTTCCTTTGAAAGTAAACTATCTTCTAACAGTAAAACTCCTACATCAAACAGGAGGTGTATTTGATGGGAATGACACTTAATTGTGATCATCTGCTTTCCATATAGTAGTGAGTATGAAACTGAGCAACAGAGATTCTTTCTAATAGGATATGGTGTGATACCGTGGATAATAGGCACACTGACAAAAGTTAATGAAGTAAGAACTTCCAGGCAAGGAGAGTTTAGAAGCTAAGGGGCCTTCTGAAAGCAAAGCTGAGGCTGTAACTCAACACTACCAGCCCTAATGGCTGGACAAAATATGCAAGTCAATCAGAATCTAGTCCCAAGGGGAGCAGTGAGAGGAACAGGTAGGAATTCAGAGGTTTCTCTAAGCCAAAAATGGCATTTGCTGTCAAAGTCAATTTAATTCAAGCAGGGAAAGAATCCATTTGTTATTATGGTTTATTTTGAAATCACAAAAAGATAGTCTTTTTTTCCAGATACTCCTCATTTAGTAAGTAGGCCTTCAATGCTCTTTTAAAAACTTTTAGTAAACATACGTTAAGAGCTTGGGGAGATTCATGGTTTGCTTGCAATGCCTCTTGTTTTTCCTCCTGTGAGTGAAACAATGCTATTCTTGGAAGTTGGAGAAAAAGTTACAATGAACTTTATTGGTGATGGTTTTTGAAAAAAATGTCCAACAGCAGAACTTTTATACTCTCTAATACAGTGGTTATGTCATGGTTGTATTCTCCCAGCCACGTATTCAATTCTTGTCTCTTCGTGAGTAGCCTTGAACTCCCTTCTCCAGAAGGAAGCCATTCTATTGAACTTGTAGCACAGTCAAAATCTCCAGACCAGGTTATAATAGGCAATGCCACACAAGTCTTTTTGTCACAACAGTTCTCTGTTGTGTTTCTTAGCAATTAATATTAAATGCAGTATATAGGCTCTTTTGACGTGGTCTAATTCAGTTAAGAAGATGAGCTGCAACAAAGTGCTGTGTTTGCTATGATGTAGTGAGTAATGAAAGATACAGGTCAAAAGGAAAGGCTTGCATATCATTTCAAATGAAGAATAAGGAATGGGGCAGATGGTAGGTTTTTAAGGACTACTGCAGTCTCCACACGCTATAGTGAAATGAATTCAGTCTATTTACAAAGAAAACTCTTCAGCAAATCCTGGGTACCAATTCTTAGGCTTCCTCAAAAGTTTCTCTTTGTGCCTGTGCTTCCCACTAGTCCCCACCCAACGCATACACGAAACTGCCTTTTCCTACTTGACTTACTTTGTTGACTCTCCATTAATACCTGGGGAAGGTAAAGAGCCACTTAAAAGGTAAGAATTGTTCCCAGCTCCTCAATAGGGATGCAACATCTTTGCTGTCTTGAGATTTTCCTATCAGTATTCTGACCTATTTTCACCTAAAACAAAGTAAAGAAGGGACCATTTTGAACCTTTTTTTTTTTTTTTTTAGTCTTAAGCACCTCCAGTGTCCCAGATAGAGTTCCAGATTCAGGACTGTCTTACATCCACCCTTGCTTCAGCATCAGAAGTGAACCAGTGACTTGGGGACTAGAAGATAAAAAAAACAGAAAAGATTCTGGATTCCTTGTTTCTGAGTTTGGGAGCTGGCTAAGGATCCAAGCTGGAGGAGATCAAGGCATCAACAAGATTACCTGAGCAGAGCAAACTGAATGGAAGAGGGTGACTAATGAGAATGCAAGCTGGTGTTCTGACTCCAAGAGGCCATGTGGGGAAAGAACGAAAGTCATTGATGGATCTGTATATGTAGTCCTTTTATCATCCTAATTTTTGATGAAGAAATTCATGTCTCAGTGGTATGACCTACAAGAAGTCATGCAAAAAAAAAGGTTACATTGTTTTCCAAGACAAACATTACGGTGACTTTCAAATGCACACCATTACCACCCACTTAGATAAAGCCCTTCTGACAACTCGTAGTGAACTCCTCAGCCTTCTTCAGGGCCCTGGTCTCCTTTTCCCTTCCTGAGCATTTTGAAACCTCTTATTCTTAATAACCATAAGGCAAAGTGTATTGAAGGCCTTGGATTGAACCCCTTTTAAAAGAGAGAAAGAGAGATGCTATAATTTTGACGCCTTAAAGAGCTTGTGGATGGTGTTTACCAACTTCTGGCAGGAGTACCCTCACTTTTTTCCTTTCTTCATTGAGGTAATTCACATGACAGTTTGAGTTCCAATTTTGATTCTGAGGTGGCTTACTTTCCTGAAAATTGCCTGTATTTACACCCATCACCCTGAAAAAAAGTTTTGGAGGAAAGTCAAGCATCAAGCAGGGAGGCTTTTTAGGACAGGCGCCATGCTGCTTCACACGCACACCCACAAGCTGGCCTGGGTACCGGTGACGTGGGAGACTCTGCTCAGGGTCTGAGACTGGCTGCCCATTTTCCTCCACAGCTAAAAGAGAAAGCACTCAACAACTTTCGGTTCCATCATCAGTTCACCGTCGTTTCATTCCTCTTCTCTACTCTATGAGGAATATGTCACCATGAGCATCTGGCCTTCGGTGACATATGGCCCACACTATTTCCTATTTTTAGTCCATTCATCCTTGAGAGCTTTTCTCGAATTCCATTTTCTGTATGCATTTTCATGGTAAAACCAGGAGATTTGATCATCTTTCCTTCTGTCTCATGCTATTTGTCTGTATGATGTATGTTAGTCACAGATGGTGGTGCATTTAGTAGCCTATTTGTTCAATGTGTTTTACATCTAATTATTTAATGTATAGGACTTGCATATTCCCCACAATGGTTGTATATTTTCTTGAGGCTGGGATTCCACCAAATACTTAGTATGAGGGGAGTGAGGCTAAGAGAGGAAGGGGCAACGGGGGGCTAAGCTTCTTCTCTGGCGTCTTCAACAAGCCTCCGGAGAGTTGGGAAAAGCCAACACGTGGAAATCCCTGTGGCCATGCACTGACCTGTATTAACATAATTTCTGAGTGGTCTCATCCAGGAGGGGGCTCATTTCCCTAGAGCTGCCCTCCTCAGTAGGGCCCACTGTGAAAACACAGTGAGGGCTAATTGTTTTCTGACAGATTTATAGTTCCGCTTAATCAAATGTCACTGTTGAAACCAGATGGAAAGCTGTGGACCAGCCTCACAACGAGAAATATGGGCCTTCGCTCTTTCCACCTCTTTCAGAGACAGATGAGCTGTGAAGGGAGCCACAGGGAACTGGGCAAACCGCTACTGCCATTTCCTCCCGTGCAGGGTGGTGGGGGAGCGGTGATACCATGCAGCGTGTACGAATATGTGTTTGGCCAACAATACCGTGCCGCACGTCTCTCCATACCCTTTCCCAGACACCACGCACTGCAGGCGTTACAATAACGACTCAGCTGTAGTGCTACGTGTAATTATACACAGTTGAAATCTCTCTGAGCCATTCTTCTCCCTGCTGCAGTCTCCAGGAGGCAAACATATAACACACTTGGTTCTCCCGGTACATTTTGACAACTTTTCAAAAGCCATCGGGGTAATGTTTGCATGTATTATGTGTCTAGGAGAATGAAAACTCCATTACAAGCTCTGAAATTGTGAGGCACTTGTGAACTGACACACATCAAGCCCATTGAACAACGCCACTCAGGCACTCACGTCACCGGCACTGGCAGAGCACGCAAACGTTTTAAATGTGCCTTCTTAGTGACCGAGAGGGCGAGGGCGAATCCTCAAACAGGGAGATTAAGAAAGCAGCCACATCTGATGCACAAAGGTATGAAAATATGACTCCTCTCAGCGTGGACACAAGTGAGTGTTTGGGTCTATTTTAACGGCCAATGACCATAATAGTTTCATGGTGTCTTATTGATCTGAGGATTTAATATCCTCATCTAATGGAGTACAGACCATATGAGACATTTATACCCCCCGCATGTCATCCCCCACCAGATACTGATGTGCACTTGCCTGTATGTAACAGGGCTGCACTTCCCTCGTGAGCTCCGAACACATCCTAACCTGGGAGTGAAGCTCTCAGGATTTAGTAACCCCTTCAGAGACCCGAGGCGGACTTATCTCTATAAATGCAATTGTGCATTTGATTGTTTATAATCTCCTTTGTTAAAATTTTAATGATAATGTACAATCCCTTTCTTGCTTTAGAGGTACTTATCAATTTGCTGTAAAAAGTGGAAGTATCTGTTTAATTCTTTAAAACATATTTTACTGGTAGCTTTACTGTCTTAAAAGTTTAGGTAAAAAATAAACTGTTTTAGAAGCTTAAGATTTCTTACTGGAACAACAGAGTGGTGATTGCTGGGGGCTGGTGGTACAAGGGGACTAAATGGTAGTAAAAATACAATAAAGATTAAATTAAAAAACAGAAACTACATAGTTTGGATAAAATAGCTGATGTAAAGCCTCTGAGTGTGGTCTTTTCAAGGTAATCTTTGTTGGAATTTTCTTATATTTTTTATTCTTTCTCAAAGATATATGAGTGACTATTATTCTAAGGGAGTGTCTGTGTGTGTATGTGTATGTGTTTGAGAGAGAGGTCTCTGTACCAAATACAAAGATCATCTTTATTTTTAAATGCTTTTTATAGTAAAAGTGGGAAATATAATAACAAAATACTCCTTATGTTATTGTTTTCTTATTAAAATTAAATATATAAATTATTCTCATTATTTTAAATGACAAAGTCAAAAAGGCTCAGTTAATTTTCTACAAAGTCCTTTTAAACTCATTCTTCCCTTAATTTTTTACTTGTCTAGCCATAAACAAGTAGAAGAAAAACAGAACTAAGCTCTGTATGTGCACATTTGAATGTGTGCATAAACATGTATGTGAGCATGCCTGTGTGCATATCTGTATGCTTGCCTGCCCGCAAGCTATTTTGAGTGTGTGTGTGTGTGTACCTATGTGGTACACCTACATGGTTTTGTGTGCATGTGCTGGCATGTGTGTTTGTGCTCATGTGATCCTGTGTACATGTGCATGAGTGTTTAAATACAAGGAGAGACCCAAAAATGTAATTTATTTATAAAAAGTGATGTATTTATTCTTATCTGTTTAAACTTCAGTCACCTTCAAAATACTCTTTGTTTGATGCAATATACCTGTCAAGATGGTTTTTCCACTGCTCAAAACAGTTTTTGAACATGTTGATTTTGATGCTTGTTAGTGTTTCTGCTGTTTTTGTTTCACCTCTTCCACATCAGCAAAATATTTCCATTTGAGGACATTTTACATCAGGGAAACAAAAAAAAAAGTTGCTTGGGGTAAGACTGGGTAAATAGGGTACAGCATGCAGATCATGAGGTTTGGGGTCAAAAACTGAACACTCAGCACAGTGTGGGCAGGTGCACTCATAAATCTCCCATCATTATTGGGCAAATATGTTAAAAGAGTCTTAAAAAAGAAAACGCCAAGACCCAATGCAGCCTCTCACAACAACGCCAGCTGGTACACTGATATACATGGGTTCCTAGGACACTCGCCTCATGGAGGAAGCCTTATAAGGGGCCAGCTCTCCAGAAGATAATTGTTTTTCTTTTGGAGGGTCCTCCCTTGTGCATGCATGGTGTGAATACATGTGCAATAAACAAAAGCAGCTTGTGCAGACCACATTAAGTTAATTTCCTCATCAACAAAAATTCACCAGGTACATGTCTCTAGTATTTTAGTTAAACATATGAGATACAAAAATGAGTATGACCCTCTTCTGGACCTTGACAATGTCAAAACTGGAACAGAAAGATAACATTGTATACAAAGAGCAATAAAAGAATGAAACGCGTTTTACTAATTTGTGAACAGAGCACTCCGTTAACTGAGCAGATGGAATTACACACTCAGAGGAGGGATCCACAGTAGAGGAAGAGGATGTGTGAGATCGCCTTAACGCTTGGAGAGACCTTTGCCCTTTGGAGAAAGGAGGGGCACAGGTAATCTAGATAAAGGGAGTTAGCAGAAAGCAGGAAAATAGAGTTGTGAAAATGAATACTCTGTTGGAGGAAAGCTTATTTAAATAACAGGAGCACAGGGTAGTTGGTAATAAAGAGGAAACTAAGGTTTTTCTGAATGCCTACTGCCAGGTAGGGAAGTGCAAGGGTGAGAAAGGTAGGTGTACCCATCAAGGTGCCTAGCGGTGAATCTCATGTTTTCCCATTACAAGCTGTGCGATTTTTGCAAGTGACTTAACCTCTCTGAACTTCAATTCCTATTTCTGACAGTAATTGCAATGAGGATTTGTTGAAATAATATACTTAATATAATGATTGGCATATAGTAAACATTTAATAAGGGGTAGTTATTATTATCTCATGCTTAGCCTAAAGATATTATTGACAGCTCCAAGTTATTGAGCTTGCTATATGACAGACACTGTGCTAAATATATATCATTTAATCTTCATAATAGCACTTTGATATGGTTACTGTTATTATCCCCTCTTATAGATGAGGAAACACCTTAGGTCACTAAGAAGATTGGAACCACACTCAAGTTTGCCTGACTCCAGAGGCTGGCTATCCTGTCTTTTCAGAAGTAGGGCACTGGTAGAGAGTAAACTAGAATGCAAGTCTGGAGCTCAAATGCTGAAGTGATGCAGTAATAAAGTAAAGACTTCAGCTTCTCTTAGAGAGGTGACATTACCATTCATTCATTAGTTCATTTGTTTTTAATTATATTTTATTGATTATGCTATTATGGTTGTCCCAATTTTTCCTCCTTTCCCACCTCCACAGAGCACCCTCCACTCCCTCAGGCCATCCCCACACCATTGTTCATGTCCATGGGTCATGCATACAAGTTCTTTGGCTACTCTGTTTCCTATACTGTACTTTAATTTACATCCCTATGGCTATTGTGTAACTATCTATTTGGAATTTGTAATCTCTTCACCTCTTTCTCCCGTAGCACCCTCCCATCTGGCAGCCATCAAAATGCTTTCTGTATGCATGATTCTGTCACTGTTCTTCTTGTTTACTTAGTATATTTTCTAGATTTAATTGTTGATAGATATGTATTTTTGCCATTGTATTGTTCATAGTTTTGATCTTCTTTTTCTTAACTAGATCCCTTTAACATTTCATATAATAATTGTTTGCTGATGAACTCCTTTAGTTTTTTTTTCTTGCCTGGGAAGCTCTCTATATGTGCTATGATTCTAAATGATGTATTTACTGGGCAGAGAAATCTTGGCTGTAAGTCCCTATTTTCAGGACTTTAAATATTTCTTGCCAATCCTTTCTAGCCTGCAGAGTTTCTTTTGAAAAATCAGTTAAAAGTCTTTTTGTGACTCACCTGTAGGTAACTAACTGTGATTCTCTCGCTGATTTTAAGATTCTCTCTTTAACTTTTGCCATTTTAATTATGATGTGCCTTGGAGTGGGTTTCTTTGCATCCATCTTGTTTGAGACTCTCTTTGCTTTCTGGACTTGTATGTCTATTTCTCTCACCAAATTAGGGGAGCTTTCTTTCATTATTTTTTCAAATAGATTTCCAATTTCTTGTTCTTTCTCTTTTCTTTCTGGCACCCCCATAACACCAATGTTGGACCTCTTGACATTGCCCCACAGACTGCTTATAAATATCTTCATTTCTTGGATTCTTTTTTCTTCTCATTATTCTGATTAGTTGTTTTTTGCTTCCTTATGTTCCAAATCATTGATTTGATTCTTTGGCCTTATTGACTCTACTGTTATTTCCCTATAAATTGTCCTTTATTTCAATTAGTGTACCATCTGTTTCTTACTGGAACTTTTTTATACTGTTGAGGTCCTTACTATGTTCCTTGAGTATCCTTATAAACAGTGTTTTAAACTCTGCATCTGATAGATTGCTTATCTCCATTTTGTTTAGCTCTTTTTCTGGATTTGATCTGTACTTTTATTTGGGCCATGTTTCTTTGTCTCCTCATTTTGGCAGCCTCCCTGTGTTTGCTTCTTTGTATTAGGTAGAGCTGTTGTGGCCCCTGTCTCAGTAGCACGGCCTAATGTAGTAGGTGTCCTGTAGGTTCCAGTGGCACAGCCTCCCTATTACCCAAACTGGGTACTCAAGGTGTGCCCTTTGTGTGGGCTGAGTACATCCTCCTCTTGTAGCTGAGCCTTGATTGTTGTTGGCCGGTCAATGGGAGGTACTTACCCAGGCCAATCAGCTGCGAGAACTGGTTGTGACCATTGACCACCAACCTCTGCCCTCTGTGGGGGATTGACTGTGCAGGGGCAGGGTGGTAGTGCTCTGATGTGGTCTGTAGCTGTCCACTCTGTGGGCAGGCTCAGAGGTTTCCTAGGTGGTGCAGGCCAAGGTCAGGCCCCTCCCTGTTCTGCCGTTGGCCACCCTGAATGAACTATAAAGCAATCTGCATATGGCTGCTACTTGTACTGGGCTTGGAGGTTCCCAGGTGAAGATAAGCTGTAAATCTAGGCTGCCTGCTACTAATGCTGGGCCTAGGGCCACTTAGCAAGTGGTATGGGGGCTGGGGCCTCACAGAAGCCAGCTGTTGCTTGTTTGAGAGGATTCGGGAAGTTGTGAAGCATAAGCCAAAACCAGCCATTCATATGGAAAAGCCACTGTTAGCAGTGGGCCAGTAAGGAAGGTGGGATGGAGCGTCAGGGGATCTCCAGGGAGTGGCAAACTGTTTTAGTCAGATTGATGTAGTCTCTGTCATGACACCTTGGCACCCACCTGCCAGCTCTGTGGCTCTTTCAGGAGAGGGTTCAGAAAAGGAACAATGGCTCTGCTTGCCTTTCTGTCTGGGAGAAAACTTTCCCCCAGCTCTCACCTTGATGCCAGACACTTCAGTTCCTCCTCATATGCCACTGGAACCTTTGAAGCTGCTGCTCTGATCCTGGAGCTCAGAGGGTGTGAGTCTGAGTAAGTCTTTGTGTGGGTTCTTTAAAAGGAAATGCTTGGGGCTCTAGAGGTTTCTTCTGCTGACTCAATCTCTGCTGGTTTTTATAGCTATTAGTTATGGGGTCTTATCTTCCTGGCACTGGAACCCTGGGCTGGGGGATCTGGTTTGGGGCTGGACTCCTTGCTCCTGAAATATCCCTTGCAAATGTTTTTCCACCACATGTGGATGTGGGACCAGCCAGTTCAGCATCTCCGCCCCTCTTACCAGTCTGGATGGATGTGACTTCTTTGATTCTGTAGTTGTCAGATTTCCATTCAACTCTATTTCTGATGGTTTTGAGTGATGGCTGTTCTATAGATTAGTTGTAATTTTGATGTGGTTGTGTGAGGAGGTGAGCCATGTTTACATACACCTCCGTCTTAGTTCATTTATTTAACAGTTACGTATTGAACTCAGTAGTATATACATAGCATCGTCTGATTGATTTTTGAATACAAAGTTCTCTTGTTTGCTATATCCTGAACTTCTTAGGTTCTGACTTGTGTTTTTTTAAATCTTTGCAATCCAAGCTACCGTATGCCAGGCACTTTGCTAAACATTGGAAAGAAAATGTTGAGCAACAGTAGACGTGGTCTCTGCTTTCACGGGCCTAACAGCTTAGTTGGGCAAAAGAGGGGTAACTAACAAGTATACAACAGCAAAATTGCCAGTGTGACAAATGCTACCAAGGTAAGGTTCATAGTGGCGTGAAAGTAGATGATAGGAGAACTGAACCAACACAAGGAGGTCATAAATATTTCCCCTGAGGACAAGAGGCTAGAACAGAGAACTAAAAGGCAAGTAGGTGGTTAGTGGGGCAAAGAACAGAAGGGACAGGAACAGCAAGTGCAAAGGGTCTGTAAGGGAAGGAAGCCCCATGAGTGTAAGCGGCAAAGAGGGGGCTAGAGTGTTTGGAGAAAATGGATCTAAAGAAGCAGTGTCCAATAAAAAGGCAATGAGAGCCAGATATGCAACATAAAGTTGCTAGTAAGGACTTTTAAAAAATTAAAAAGTAGGTGAAATTAATTTTATTATTTTATTTAACCCAATATATTCAAAATATTATCATTACAACATAGAGTCAACCTAAAAAGAATTAATTTGATATTTTACCTTTTTTTTCTTGTTTGTAATCCAATGTGCATTTTAAATTTATAGTTCATCTCAACTCTATGAACAGTTTCTACAGGAATACTTGATCTGTGTTTGTTTCATAAAGTTTATAGGTAAAAAAAATAATTGCACACACCAAGTTGTTTTATACTTCAGAGTTTTCCAGTAAGTGAATCAAGTACCCATTTTATATTTAGGTTAATTAAAATTGAATAAAATTAAAAATTCAGTGCTTCAGTCACAGTAGTTACACTTCAAATGCTTAATAATCAGAAGTGAGAGCGGTGGCTTCTCTGCTGGACAGTGCACAGTGATTTGATGTTCAGATCACACTGGCCTTCAAAACCCCATTAAGAAGTTTGTCTTTCTTCCCAGATCAGTAAAATGCCACTAAGGAGTGCTAAGCATGGGGTGACATTGTGGGATTTGAGTTTTAACAAGATAATTCAGCTAACAGTGGGGAGAATAGCTAGGGGTTAAGCTGGAGGCACGGGGAAGAGGACGGCCAAGAAAAATGCCACCGCCGTAATTTAGGCCAAGGATAATGGCAATGTGGACAAGTGTGTTGTTGATAAGCTATTGTATTCAAGAGATATTTAAAGGACATAATCCACAGGGGTTGGTGATGGACTTGAAACAGAGGGAGACATTGAAAGACAACCAGGTTACTATCCACTGCTGTGTTACCAATGGGTCAAAAACTGAGACAGGGCTCAGAGAGGTGGGCTTGCCACTGTTGGGTGGTAGCTGGAGTCTCAGCTGGAGGAAAAAATGAAATGGTTAGAAGTAGTTTGAATGACTGGTGGTTGGGACCATCTGGAGACTTCCTGTTTCTCTTCCCTGGGGCTTGTCCTGGGATGAATTGATAATTTAGGCGCAGCCAGGCCTGTCTACTAGAATGACTACACATGTCCTCTCTGTATTGCTTGTGCTTCCTCATAGCAGGACAGCCTTGATGTTATTGAAATTCTTACACACAATTGTTTTCCATGAGCATTCCATAAGATAAGGTGTAAACTGCATGGCCTTTCATATTCTAATCTTAAAAATCATATGCCTTCTCTATTGTAAATAATACTGCAGTGAACAAAGGGGTGCAGGATTTGGAAGCAGCCCATGTGTCCATCAATAGATGAGTGGATAAAAAAGCTGTGGTGCATTAACACAACGGAATACTACTCAGCTATTAAAAAAGAAGGAAGTCATATCCTTTGTAACAGTATGGATGGACCTAAAGAGCACTATGCTAAGTGAAATAAGCCAGTTAGAGAAAGACGAATACAATGTGATTTCACTCAGATGTGGAATCTAATGAATAAAATGAACTAACAAGCAAAGACAGATTCATAGATGGAGAGCAGGCTGACAGCTATTGGGGGTGGTTCAGGAATGGGTGGAGGTGCGGGTGGAGAGATTGAGCAAAAAAAAAAAAGAGAGAGAAAAAACTCATGGGCACAGACAACAGGGTGGTGATTACCAGAGCAGGGGGAAGGGAACAAGGGCAGGGGAGGTGGAGTGGGGTACAGGAGGGGATAAACATTGATGGATGGAGACTTGACTTGGGGTGGTGAACACATGATACAGTGTTCTGAAACCTATGTAATTCTGTTAACCACTGTCACCTCAATAAATTCAATTAAAAAAACTGCATGCCTTCATTTCCACTGTATTCTATTAGTTGAAACAGTGACAAAAGTATATAGATTGAAAGAGAGAGAAAAGACACTTCACCTCTCAGTGTGAAGAATTTCAGGGAACTTGGAACCATGTTATAAAATCACTGAAGTGCAATTTTGGGCCTTCTTATTTTAAGGTGCCTTTTAGTCATCTAAGAGAGGTGGTTGGGTATTCTTCTGTTCTGGAGTTCAGAGAAGTCCAGGATGGAAACGTAAGTTTATGAATTTTCCACATTGATATGATCATTACAGTTTGGATAAGAGCCTCTAAGAAGGGAATCAAGGTTGAGAAAAGAGCCTTGAGGAATTTCAGACAGTTTCAGCTCCGTAGGAGGGGCCAGGTCGGAGGGGCCAGGTCGGAGCGGCCAGGTCGGAGCGGCCAGAGCAGCAGGGCGGAAGACTGGAGACTGTTGTGCTCTGGAAGCCAGAGGAAACACAAGTTTCCAAAAGGAAAGTGTAGTAACAGTTTTAAATCTTCTGAAATGTCAAGAAGGATAAATGAAGATAATATCGGTTATCTTTATCTACAGAGCAGCCATTACTTACCTTTTAAGAGCTAGTTTGGTGTTTTTTGGAAGAAGACAACCTGGATGCAGTATAAAAGATGGGTGGTTTCAGGGAGAGTCTGAGGATGGGAAGGAACTGGCAGCCCAAGAGCAGTGTCTCCACTGCATCTGAATGACACTATAGTTTCATTTTTGTAAATAGAAATAAACAATGTCCTCTAGTCTTGTATCTTAAATACATTTTACCCATAACACTTAGAGTAAATAAAATTTCTATACTGAGTTTCTTTCATGCAATATTATAGACAAGAGCTACAAATATTGTCACAAACCTGATGAAATTTTGTTTGTCTGACTTGGAAAAATATCTAGATACTGTGGGTTTGATTTTGGATACGAGCAACATAAGATTGTTAAAATAGACCAGAATTCCTAGAGATGATGGGAATGTGCTTTCCATGTGTAGATTATCTTTCCTCTGAAAAATTTTATGTAATCTTTCCACAGTTTTAACAGGGAAATCAACATTTAGTTATGTAAAGTACACATACACACAAATCTAATATTGTGAGATAAGAATATATTATTTCAATATAAATATACTTTAATGTACATTTTAACTTGACATTTTATATATGTTTACTTATTCATCCAGTAAAGCTAAAATATCTGCTATTAATACTTAAAAACATACACTGATATAAACTAATTGGAACAACAATCATTTTTTAAAAGTTTGTATAAAATGTAACTACTTCCAACATCTTTTAAAAATTGTTAGACCAATAAGAAATGATGTTCAATGAGCTGAAACAACTGTGTTTTCCGTTGGATTTTTGAGACAAATCCATCAAATCCCTGTTGCCTTTGTGACAGCTGAGCTAGGTGGTGCTCTGTGCTGGCCAACGCCCATTCGCTTTCCTGAGTTGTGCTTAGAGCCACTGCTGGATCCGTACCAGTCCCAGAGAAAGATCACGGCGGTCGCAGAGGTCAGGCCACCTATTCTGCGGTTTGTTCACTTACCATTCACATTCCTGCCCAAACCTGGAAGTCACAGAAATGGTAAATGACAGTTAATTTTTTTGGATAGGCTGGCTTCAGTCACAACTAAAAGCAGTGTACCTCAGAGAAAAAAATAATTATATACTGAACAAAGTGAATTACTTTGTGCCATAAAGACTGATCAATCAGTTGATTGATTTTTCAACCTGTTATCCAGACTGTTTCCCTTTATTTTTCAATTTCATGTGAAAAGAGCGTTGTCGTCTGCCTTGGTAAGGGCAGGTATTCCAGGATCAAGAGAACCAGAAAAGCACAGATGAGAGAAGCTGTATGGGATACCACTTCTACCTTCATCGCCTTTTTTATTTTTTGAAATCACTTTTCTTTTCTTTTCTTTTTATTTTATTTTAATTGTTGTTCAAGTACAGTTTTCTGTCTTTTACTCCCATCCCAGTCCACCCCCCACAGTGCTCCCCACCTCCCTCCCATTTCTGACCCTTCCCCTTGTTTTTGTCCATGTGTCCTTTATACTTGTTCCTGTGACCCCTTCCCCTTTTCCCCTGAAATTCCCTCCCCTCTGGTTACTTTTCTTACGCTATTTTCTTTTATAGTTTGGCTTCGATACTTTCACTCATTTTCCTTCTACTATGCCGTTTCTTTTTTTCTCTTCACTCTGCTTCCATTTCCTTTAAACTTTGCAACTCATTGAATCTCACTATTGACAACAGATTTGTCCACAGCCCATGACTTCCCTACTAGAGGTGCTACCTCCTAAAAGGCATGCGCAATGTAGATCATCCTATCTTAGCATTAGCCGTCAAAGCAATGGAGGAACAAGTGAAACCTAGCATTGCTTTGCCTCAAAACAACCACTGACCTTCTGCAGAGCTGGCTTGCTCTTCGGGCAATTTGCTAAGCCCTGTATGTATTCTTTCTAAAATTTGAGTAACATACTGATTTCTCTCAGAAAGAAATAATTTTTCAGATTTGTAGTGTTGTCATTGGTATTTTATTGTATTATATTTAGCTATGTTTATTATAATGTAATTTACACAGGTACTGCACAAAATTTTATATGCCATATTTTCCTATGAATAACCATGTTTTGGGGGCCAAACTCTCAGGAAAAAAACTTTTAATTTTTTAGTTCAATTATTTATTTATTTATATTTAGATACTTGTTTTTTTGTATTATAAAGGAATTTTAGCATCTATTTTTGAGCATATTGTGGTACAAGAAATTTTATGTAACAAGTAATTACAAAACACAGGAATAAATACAAGGTACAAGAAATTTTATGTACTGGTAACAAATTTATGATATTTACACATCATAGAAGGCCAAGAACTCTTCATCACTGTCAATATCAGAGGTATCATCTTCTTCAATTTCATTATTGTTTTCTAGAGTGACACTTTTAACATATAAGCATAAATAAAAGAATTAAAAACATTTATATAGATACAAAATTAGTACTACCCATATATAACATGCATTCTTATTTTTCCCTAAAAAAATTGGGCAAAAAGTGTGCATTATACATGATGAAATACAGTAAATTTACCATGCTTATGATTTCCATACAACTAACAACTAATCTACAAATTACATACTAATGATAAATAGACACAATGAACTTCAAAGTTTAACATAAGACTATGGGCCTGTAGATTC
>PVKM010028652.1:0-16754 GCA_004027735.1 Carollia perspicillata
GTGTTTAGGAAAATATCTGGAAAACCATCCCCTGATAAAAGCTTGTGTATACTGCCTCCAGTAACAAATGGACAGACCTTATACATGCGTTTGAAACCATTAGAGCTTCTACCACCTTTGAACCCAAATTGTTCTAGAATATAGGAAAAGTTAGTTTAAAAATCAATTTTTAGAAGAGTAGATGAGGAAAACAAACAGTTAAATTTAGTATTGCATTTTATGTTCAGTACTTTCTTCTATTCAAGGATCAATATTTTATACTATTAAGACACATGTTCAAGTGTGTTTAACAGTATCTAAAGGGTATCTGATGCAACCTTCAAATGGCAAATAGTAAGTCAGAGGATTAAGCAATATTAAATCCAACAGAGGCCCAATTTTAGAAGTCAGTAAGAAATGTTCCATTTGAAATTAGCCAATTTTGATGAACTCATTCTTACAGAAAGGGTTATGTAACTGATGAGCTTGTAAACAATTTACCCCACACTTGACATTTTTAGCAATATTTCCCTTTTCAATTATTGCTTTTCTCGTGTGTGTGTGTGTGTGTGTGTGTGTGTGTGTGTATTTGAATTTAACTAGTGTCTAACTTGGAGCCTGTAATTATTACAAACTGCTTTTTTAAAATTACATACAGACAGTTACTAATGAAAAAGTGAGTAACTTATGCTTCCACAAAAAAGGTGAGAAACCATTCAGTGATACAGTAAATGTAGAGCTAACTAGAATGTGAGTAGGAAAACATCTTTCTTCCTAGAATGTTTGTTTTTTAATTAATTTTGCAGAAGATACGGTCTTACTTTTACACTAATGTTAACATGTGCTTAAATTCCACTTAACTGTCTTTTTCAGCATTCTTTAGCATTAAACTGCATTCAATCAAATGAATGTTCTAGAGCTGAACATAAGCTTATTTGTTTGTTCACCTATTTATGTTTCTTACCTCCTACTACCTACAAGCCTCTCTAGTCTCTTTTTTAACATTGCTATCCCTTTCTATTTTATTTATGTAGCCAATATGTTATTCTGGCATTTGTAAAAGGTAACTTGCCAAAAATAATTTACCAATTTTCATTCACTCTTCTATACACTTTTCATGAGCAAAAATATGTCACTGTTCCATGCATAGGCACTCTTTAAATTATCTTAATGTGTTTAGAGAAAGGAATTCAGATTTGAATCTAAATATATGTCATCAATATTTTCTGCTTTTGAATGCATGAAAACGTGAGCGAGGATGTCAGTTTTCTATTACATATTGGAGAAGATATCCTAGACAGATTGACAAATCATGCTTTATATCTGATACCCTGTCTCATATTTTAGCAGCAAAAATCACATATTTGATTAACACCTTCAGGTCACTTCATATCAACCTAAAAGTAAAAAAAAAAAATACACTCTTTAAAGCTAAAATTTTTAACAGAAATACCAAACCAATAAGTAATTTGTGTATTTTATAAAAATAAAAAATTCACAGTAAAGGTTTCTTTTATAATGTAGGGTTTGTTATATATAAACCTAATCAGTTGAATTTTTATCAACCAGTATTTGCTCAGTCTGTAGCAGGCATTATGTTCGGCACTCAGCATACACTATTACTTTAACTGTTACATGCATGAAAATTATTATAGTCACCTTCATACAGATAAGGAAAAGAGTCCCTTATGTAAGTCATTACAGCTAGCATTAGAATCAGTTTGAAATCAACTACATCATTTCCAAAGAGAGCTTTTTTATATTGATTACCAAAACTTAAGAAGTGTAGAGCCTTCTGGCTGTCAGGATAAACTATCATAAGTTAGAAACCATGGCTTTTCACTTTACTGATTGGGATTTTCCAGGTTACCCGCTATGTAAAGCCGGTAGACATTTTCTCAGCTCTCCAATTGTTCTAAGTATTGAACATGACAGAGCTGACTCCCTCCACCATGCATTTCTCCAATATACTGTTTTTACCTGTCAAAATGCTATTAATGCTAATTTAAAATAGAAGGGAGTAATTTTTTACACTACAGATAGTGCCATTAATGCTCTGAAACATATAATTTTACCTATGGTGCTGTCATAATTAAGATAAATAATCAAAATATATATGTATCTAGACATACCCTTCTAGTGTATAAACTGAATCTTACGGTAACTTGGCACAACGTTTGTAATAAATGATGGAATCTGAAGTCCTCTAGGATACCTGTTCACTGACTTCAATGGAAGAATTTAAAAATGGATTATTTCAGACCCTGGCCACTATGGCTCAGTTGGTTGGCATGTTATTACATAACCAAAAGTTTGTGGTTTCAATTCCTGGTCAGTACACATACCTAGGTTTTGGGTTTGATCCCCAGTTGGGGTGGGTACAGGAGGCAACCAATAATGTTTCTCTCATATTGATGTGTCTCTTTCTCCCTTCTTCTCCCTGCTCCTCTCTCTCTAAAAGCAACAAAAATGTCCTTGAGGGAGGATATTAAAAAAAAAGGTTGGATTAAGAGGAGTTATGTGCTGAAAAGGCAAAAATGATAAGTAAATGCCTTCATCCAGATAAATATATGTTTCTCTGGTTTCCAGAGATGAAAACAAAAAAAAAATGTTAAGTGGAAATAAGAATTTGGGAACAAAATTAATCCAGATAGTTTCCTCCACTGATTATACTCAGGATTTAATTACCTATTTTTTCATTGTTCTTGTTTAAATTAAGCAAAAAGATCATGTGTTCCTTAGCTATGGATAGCATGGTTTACTCACCATTGAAATTTCTGTTATAATATTTTATTCACATTCAAGACATGAAATATGTATGTTTTATCTTTGGCAGAACAGAGATTCCTAAATGCCAATACAGATCTCTAAACATCAACAAGAGTATTCCAAGGTAAAATTTTGAAGGCTTAAATAATTATTGGTAGTTCTTACATTTTTAATTTCCTTTTCATCTTAGTTGGTTCTTTTCTCCCATATTTCTTTTTGACACATTTTATTATTATTAACATTGTTTTAAATAAAAAGGTAAACATATAATATTTTAGAAAATTCTGATACATTTAAAAGGAAACATTTGAGTTTTAAGCTTTGAAAACACCAGCTTGTAAGAAAACGTTGTATGACCCAAAAATGCAATTTAAAGAAAAGACCTTCCAAGGGTCTAAGGAGACTTCTGTTGACCGAAATGCTATATTAAATCTGACACTGCACTGCAGTAACCTATTACTAGCTCTTAGAAGGGAAATGAAGTAAGTGATGCTGGACAAAATTTCGTAGGGGCCCACTACATCTTCTGAGCTATCCCTTTTCCTTTGATTCAGGCATTAACTCATGCAATGGAGATTTCTTTTTCTACAGACTAGTAAGCAAAGAGAAAAGAGACTGTAGAATTCTTGACATTCAACATTGCATATTTCAAGCCTGGATCTTCCCAGACTTTTCATTTCATTTTCCCAGTGTTAACTTGTTTATCCTCATGTACTTTCATCTAAGGTTAGATTTAGTGATGTAGCATCTGTTTTTATTCTGATCCTAATATATAGCATTCTATACTAGTATACATTTTGTTCACTAACTTCTTCTAATAGAGGTAGTCTGAAAAGTAAACTAAAATGAGGAGTAGGTCTGTCAAGATTTGGAATGGGGACAAGCATTACATGAAGGGTTTTCAATGTTTGCATGTATGTACACAAGAATGGAAAAGAGAAATAAGAGGTTGGGAATGGGGAGAGAGTAAGAACTGATAATTAATGATAGAGAAAGAGGTAAGATTTAATAAGCACGAATTACACCTAAGGACTGTGACGAGTACTTTACACAAGTACTTGACACATGTTATTTAGTCCTGGTAGCAACTATATTAATCATTATGAAAGTATCTAGTTCCATATTTTATATGTGAATCAAGACATAATTAATAAACACTTTAGCTGAATATATATATGCATATCCATGAGTATATATGGAAATAAATGAGTAAATATATATATTTATGAACCATATGTATATAGTTCTATATATAGTTTTGTATAATACATAGTTCTATATATACATATATAGTTCTATAGGTATATAGTTCTATACATATAGTTCATACATATATATTTACTTATATGTCCAGAAATATATATATATAAGTTCATATATAGATATGTACATATAAATTTATGTAAATATATAAGCAAATATATATGAACATATAGTTCATACATTCTTATATATAAGTATATCTATACAAATGTATAGTTCATATAGATATGAACTTATATGTATATATATATATAGAGAGAGAGAGAGTTCATAAAAAGAAAGAGATATTGAAACTCAGATCTGACTCTTAAGACCTACAAAGTAAATTTGGCAAACAGCAGAGTACAAAATCAATACTCAGAAATTTATGGCATTTTTGTACACCAACAATGAAATGTCAGAAAGAGAAACTAGGGAAAAATACCCCATTTACTATAGCAACAAGAAAAATAAAGTACCTAGTAATAAATTTAACCAAGGAGGTAAAAGACCTGTACTTAGAGAACTACAGAACACTGAAGAAAGAAATTGAGGAAGATACAAATAAATGGAAGCACATATATACTGTGTTCATGGATTGGAAGAATTAACATCATTAAAATGTCCATATTATCCAAAGCAATCTATAGATTCGGTGCAATTCCTATTAAAATACTAATGGCATATTTCACAGATCCAGAAAAAATATCTCCAAAATTTATATGGAACCAAAAAAGACCCCAAATAGCCTCAGAAATCTTGAGAAAGAAGAACAAAGGACTAGGGGTCACAATACCTGATATCAAACTAGACTACAAGGCCACTATAATCAAAACAGTCTGGTACTGGAATAAGAACAGACACATAGACCAATGGAACATAGTAGAGAGCCCAGAAATAAACCCGTGTTTCTATGGTCAATTAATATTTGACAAAGTGGGCATGAGCAAAAAGTGGAGTGAAATAGCCTCTTCAATAAATGGTGTTGGGAGAATTGGACTGGTGCATGCAAAAAAAATGAAACTAGACCACCAACTTACACCAGAATAAACTCTAAATGGATAAAAGATTTAAGTGTAAGTTGTGACCCCATAAAAGTCCTAGAGGGAAATCATAGGCAGTAAAATTTCAGATATCCCACGTACCAATATTTTTGCTGATATATCTCCTAAGACAAGGGAAATAAAGGAAAAAAATAAACAATGGGACTACATCAAATTAAAAATCTTTTGCATGGCTGAAGAAACCATAATCAAAATGAAAAGGGAACAGACCACATGCGAGAACGTATTTGGCAATGATACATTGGATAAGGGTTTGATCTACAAAATATATAAAGAACATGTACAACTCAACACAAGGAAGACAAACAATACAATGGAAAGATGAGCAAAATATCTAATGAGACACTTCTCCAAGGAGGACATACAGATGGCCCATAGGCATATGAAAAATTCTCAACATCACTAGCCATCAGAGAGATGAAAATTAGAACCACAATGACATATCACCTCACACTTGTCAGAATGGTTATCATTAATAGATCAACAAACAACAAGTGCTGACAAGGATGCAGAGAAAAGGGAACCCAGTGCACTGTTGGTGGGAATGCAGCCTGGTGCAACCACTGTGGAAAACAGTATGAAATTTCCTCAGCAAACTAAAACTGGAACTGCCTTTTGACCCAGCAATTCCATTGCAGGGAATATACCTAAGTGCCCATCAATAGAGGAGTGGATCAAAAAACTGTGGTACATTTACATAATGGAATACTACGCCGAGGGAAGAAGGAGCTCCTACCCTTCACAACAGCATGGATGGAACTGGAGAGCATTATGCTTAGTGAAATATGCCAGTTAGTGAAAGAAAAATGCCATTTGATCTCACCTATAAAAGGAATCTAATGAATAAAATAAACTAATGGACAAAATAGAACCACAGGCATGGAAACATGGAACGGACTGATAGTGATCAGAGGGAAGGAGGAAGTGGAATAGCGGTGGAAAGAAGGGGAAGGAACTCGTCAAAGAACATGAATGAATGACCCATGGGAATTGACAACAGTGTGGGGACTGACTGTGGGAGCTGTGGGTGGGATGGAAAGAGGAGAGCAAAGGCCCAAAAGATTGGGACAACTGTAATAGAATAGCAATAAAAATTTTAAAAAATTAAAAAGAAAAGACCTGATCAAAGTCACCAGGCTGAGTTAGCAGTCTTTAAAATCTCCATAATCAATCTTGGCTTTATTTTTGAGAGGCCCGTAAGTATTTGTCCTTCAATGTTTGTCTCAATCCATGAACTCAGGTATGATTAGTAGAGAAATTTTATTACATCTATGTTTTAAAACATAAGAGTGCCTATTAGTAACAAAAAATTTGATACATGTTTTTAATAAATTCATGAGATGCATGGATAAAGAGACACTTTATTTTTTATAATTGTGAATAACTTTGATTTAAGATAAATTATATGTTTGAATTACTAACATTTAATAAAAATAATTTTACTTTTATAAAATTATATTTTAAGCTAAATATATTATTATCTGCTATATCTTGTTGCTTATTCTACTCTTTAAATAATGCCTTATACATCCCTCCACATACATTTCATGTACTTAAGTGGAAAGAATGAAAGTATCCATAAAGACATTCATATTTTACTTATGTGACCAAATTTTAAAGATGAGAAAGAAATATAAAGTTTTTATAATAAACTTATAATATTACATTATCTTTTATGCAAGTATTTCCATTAATTATTTCATGACATTCACAGTGATCTGAAATGTGGATGGACAGCTATGAAGACAGTTGCTGAAAAAGTCTCTAACATAATTCTTAACTTTTAGACTTGCTAAAAGAGTGATAAAAGTACTCAATTTTCATTTATCAGTAATTTATATAGGCAACCTGTTAGAAATAAAACTTTCTGATAGCTACCATAAAAGTTGAATTAGTAACTGATAGCTCTACACTAACGTCTGCAATTTAATATACCTCCTTAATTAGATACCACCACACCAGTTGACATTTTGAAATATACAGGATCAGATTAACTTGGCAAATTTTCAGACACTGCTCTATGAGCTCAGTGTTAGAGCCAGCTTTCTGCATAGCCTTCATTACAATAAAAACCACTCTGAAAAAATAATATATAAAACATATTTTACAAATGCCTATTAAATGTGTAAATATATTTAAACATTTTCTCCACAGTGTTGATGATCGACTCATGTTGTAAATACAGAAACACTTAAAGAATATAGCAGGACTAGTAAATTTTTAATAGTTTTAATTGACTGTAGAAACATTCTACCATGTCAGTTATGAGCAGCATGAAGCTGACAAATTTCTATGTGTTTATTTACAAATCTAATTTCATAGTACCAATTAGATATCATTACATTTCATTGGAAAAATTTTCAAGGAATGCTTAAGCAATAAACGTGTTTTTAGTCTTAATACTTCATTGTGCCACTTAAGGCAAACGGGGTAATCACTCTGTAATATACTGCTCTTCAGTTCATTATTGCCCAACACTTGGCCTCTTCCTCCTGGCTAAAGCTGGCACACATGTCACAAAACAGAAGATTCACTATCATTTTCAAAATTGATCTCCATGAAAGCTGTAGGTGATGTCACTCACTGTGCTCTCCTTTGTGATCCCTCTGTTACACTGCTTCAGACTGTGCCCAATACTAAGAAAACTGGAAGTTGAAAGAAATTTCAATGTTTTTATTTTTGAAATATACTTTTTCACTGTTTCATGAAACTATTCACTGAACTGTCCAGTTCTTTTTTAAAAAGATTTTATTAATTTATTTTTACAGAGAGAGGAAAGGAAGGAGAGAGGGAGAGAAACATTAGTGTGGTTGCCTCTCACACGCCCCCTACTGGAGACCTGGCCTGAAACCCAAGCACATGACCTGACTGGGAATATACCTGTGACCCTTTGCTTTGCAGCCTGGCACTCAGTTCACTGAGCCACACCAGCCAGGGCTATCCAGTGTTTCTAAGATCAAATTTTCTTCTTTAGTCTTAGCTTTCAATAACAGCCATAATGTAATACCCAGAGAAGCACATCCTTTACCATTTCCCTCAATTCTAACATAGCATATTTTCAAATTTCCATTTTTCTTTCCTATATATACACAAATGTGCAGTCTACCATAACTAAGAACACTCTAGGAAATCCAAACACATCTTCAGGAAATAAAGGGTACCCTGGCTAGCTTTCTTAATGTTTATATGAGGCCAAAACATGTGTAAACATCGAACTTTATGAAGCAATATACTGTACTGGTTAAAAGTACATAATCTCAAGTCAGACCTAGATTTTAATATCTTCTGTCTGTTCACTAACTATGTAAATTTAGGCAAGTTACTTATTAATTATGCCATCTTCCTGTAAAATGAAGCCATTATGCTTAGTTAATATAATTGCTATGAGGAATAAATTAAGTGATATATAAAGCTTTTGGCATGGTGTTTGGCATCTAATCAGTGCTTAATAAATCTTTGTTAATTTGGATAAGACAGTTTAATATGCTGCTTAAAAATTTTTATGATCCTAATAAAAATATTTTAAAAACTGAACATTCTTGGCTATCATTTGAAAGGCTGACAGAGGGTAACAAGTTCATGATATATTAAAACTTAACTTTTTAAAACATTTCTTATTGTGAAGTAAACCCTTTTACTAGTAAAATTTTTTAAATATTTTATTTATTTATCCTTATAGGGGAAGGGAAGGAGAGAAGGAGAGAAACATCAATGTATGGTTGCCTCTCATGCATCCCCTGCTAGGAACTGGCCTGCAACCCAGGCATGTGCCCTCACTGGGAATTGAACTGTCGTTGTTTGGTTCACAGGCCCGCCCGTGCTCAATCCACTGAGCTACACCAGCCAGGGCAAATTTTTTTTGTTTGTTATCATTGATTATCATGAGAAGCCTTACATTTTTTAAGATCTTCAAGGTCATATACTTTATGGTAGAACCATCATCAGATAGTCCCTAGTAAGGAGGCAAACTAATTGAGGAAACTAAATGTATAACAGAAACAATAGGAATGTAAACATTGAAACAAAACTAAAATACACATACCCTAGATAAAGTAGTTAGGGCTAAATGGATGTGGACCAATGGATAACTACCTAATCAAGACAAGACTTTTTAAAAAGAGCCACCCGGGATAAAGGTATATATATAGAGAGAGAGATAAAAATTATGGATACAAAATGCCAGTTGTAAACTTAGAAAACTTAAACTGATGAATAATTTCACAAACTTTTCAAAAATAACCTATTATATAACATTTAAGATAATAGAAAAATATCTTGAATTTCTTTACCTAGACTATAATTAATATTAGTATATAATATCTTTGCAAAAGATATTGCAGGATTTCAAGCTTTTATCTATATTGCTTTCATTTTTCACATTCCTGATCCTCTTAGAGCACTGTTAATAGAACTTTCTGAGATGATGAAAATGTTCTGTATCTGCACCATCCATTATAGTAGCCACTAGCCACATGTGGCTTTTTGACATGTGAAATGTGGCTAATACAGCTAAAAATATAACCTTCATTTTATGCAATTTTAACTCAGCCATATGTGCATTGTTATAGTCATCTACAATGGAGACCACAACCTTCACTTCTGCATTCCAGTGACAGAAAGGGCAGAAGGGAAAATATATTTGTTCATTAGCTTTCTTTTAAAAAATAAATTTGCACACATCACTCCAGATCACATTCTGTGAATATATCAAGCCAAAAAAGAGCTTGGGAAACATATCTCTAGTCTTTTTAAATTTATGTAATAGTGGAAGATCATTCTGTTGCCTCTATATCTGTCCTAAACTTTTGTATAAATAGAAAGAGACACACCACTTCTTATTGAAGATTATTATATAAGTAATACAACAGATAAAATATAGGCAGAAAGTTATATACTAATCTCAGGATATAGTTTGTCTTCCGGGGAAGAAGAGAGATAAATGGGTGAATGGATGCAATTATAACTGAAATGTCTTCTTTCTCAAAATAATTTTTACTTACACACTAAATGTGGTTTAATGAATATTCACCTACATTGTTATTTCTCATTCAAACTCTACCAAAATTACAGTTAAGGAACATAAAAGAAGCAAACCTCAAGGACAGGAGTAAACAAGAGATCAACAAAATCTCAAAGATGGAAAGCAACTGAAAAATTGTAACTGAGGAGCAAAAGTGAGAAAGTTTAAATGTAAGTAACTACATAAATAAGACAAAATAAAACAAGCCCTGGAGAATGTTTCTAAAATGTACTACTTCATGTACTGTATAAAAAAACAAAATAAATATATTACCATTTCACAATAACATCTATTTAAACTTCCTCATATGAGAAATATATTGTAGCAGTGTTGCAATAATAGGACACATAGCATTACTTCCAGCACATAGGATTGTATTCTTTAAAGCATCACCACCAGGACTTTACAAAGAACCAACTGGATACCCTTAGCTGTCATTTTCTTTTGGATAATCAAATTGTTACCATGTTAGCTCTCTGCATGTGATGGGAGCATTGCTGTTTTTAATGACATCATGCAACCTCTCATCGAATCCTTGATTTCTGACAATAGCAAGCTATCTCAGGATCATCTTGCGTGCTCTTGCACTACATTTTTAAATCAAGGAGTTCTGATTTTTGTAGGGTCTTTTTTTTTTAAAGCTGGTGACAGTGAAACAAGGAAGAGCGAAGTACAGAAGAAGCAACTGGAGGGAGCCCAGGTAGGGCTGCCTTGGTGCTCTAGAAATGTTGTAGGAAAGAAATGAGTCTAGGTGGGGTGTTTTTTTCTGACTTACTGAGGAGTTAGAGAAAATGGGGCCTTGGAGACAAGTTCAGGGGGTTAGCCAGGCAGCAGCTGCTGCTGTCCATTGCTCCCCTGGTTACAGATCTCTTGGGGACCCTTAGAATTTAGAAGATATACATCTGAGAGGGAAGAAAGGCATGGGAATACTCCCAGGAGGGAGAATGTGCTCTGAATTATTTTAATACAGAGGATTTTTCAAAATAACATCTGGATATTTTCAGAGGTGAGTATACTGCTTCTCTTGACTACCAAATCTATGAATGAAGACACTAGGAGAGAAGCTGATTAAATCATAGACCTAGAGGCATCTGTCCCTGGTCGGGCGGCTCAGTTGGTTGGAGCATCGTCATGTACAATGAAAAGGTTGTGCATTCCATCCCTGGTCAGGGCACATACCTAGGTTGTGAGTTTGATTCCTTGTAGAGGCACATTGGGAAGGCAATGGGTCTCTCATTCTCTATCTTCCCACACCCTCTCTAAAATCGATTAATATATCCTCAGGTAAGGATTAAAAAGAAAAAATGAGTCACTGCAAATAATAATGTAAGATAAGAAAAAGACATGTGTTCAAGTAGATAGTTTCCTTTCCACTTAAAATTTTACCTGGGTTTCATATCTTATTAATATATTCAACTTGTTTTATCTAACCTTGTTATATTATGCTAAATGCAGTCATAACCAACTGTGAATTAAAGTTATGTTCCCCTGCCCAAATTTAGCAATCTCCATAACTTGGATCATTTTCTTACTCTTGTGGGAAGCACCCTGAAAGTGGTTCTTAAATACATATAGGACCTCACTGTATGGTTGTCACTTGACTTGGTCACTTCCTAATTGGGGTGGGGTTGGGGGGAGAGAAAGTAAGTCTTCCTCCAAGTGAACACTAAATAATGTGAACCAAAAGGCACAAACAGACATTGCATGGTATATAATCTCTATATATTAGTTAGCAATAGCAACTGGGTAGTCCAGAGGCACAGGTGGCTATTGGTGTTTATCTTCCCATTGGGAAAATTTTTTATCATCTATCTAAATATGAAACTAAATATTTAAAGACATTTAAATAAATATTTGCATTTAAGAAACACAAATTATATAATCACAGACTATTAAAGCTAATCTACCATTGTATAATCACAGTTAAATTGGTAACAAGAACATTAAAATATAAAGAAGTAGATTTTTTAAAAAATCACATTGTCTATTGTTTTCTAGAAGAATTAATTCATCATCATGGGAAAATTTGGATAATAATTTCAGTAGAAATATCAATCTCACTTAAATATTAATAAAAGTCACTTTCCTGGCCTTTTGGTGCATCTGGTGATAATTTTGTTAATCAAATAAAACATACAGAAAATTTTAAGTCTTGAGTGCAAATTCATTTGATTTTAAACTTTTTATACCTGCACCATCACTTTTGCATTTTATAAGTATGTAACTCTATTTTGTTGTAGATTTTTTGGTAATAGGGTGGAAGAAGGTTTTCAGTTATCAAGTAGACTTTTACTCAAAGTTAAATAAATGTAAAAATTTACCTTGGAATATGGAAGGCAATCCAGCAATGGCTTCAAGCATTTGAAAAAAAATCAACTAAGAAGTCACCATTCAGTCAACCCATTAATCAAGTACAAGACTAGAATAAAGATATTTTCAAGTGTACTATTTCAAAATAGTTGTGTTTTATTCTTCCATTATAGTGATGCTAATAAAGGATATAACAACAAATCTGTGGCAGAAAATCAAGAAAAATATCTGTTTTTCAGGAAATAGGAGTTATAGAACCAAAGAAAAGCAAAGGAAATTCTGAGAATAATGACAAAGAGAAGGCCTACAAGAGCACATGATTCCAGGAGAGATTTCTCCAGTGGGACTTAGGGCATTGATTGGTTGTCTGATAAATTTAACAATATTGAAAGTGATCTTTAGTTTTATGGAAAAGCTTGGAGAGAAATCAATGTAAGTAAATAGAAAATTATGTCTAAAATGTAGGATCATTAATTCTAACTAATATTAGAATTAATGTATATTAATTCTACTATACAATAATCTATATTATTGTATAATGTATATACACTATATTTATTGTATATAACTAAAATTATGTACAATAAAACATACATAATTTCAGCATACTATAGTCTCAACTGAAAATAATAATGTCAAGAAATATAAATACAGAATGTCACACTAACCAAATATTGTTATAGCTAATTAGGAAGGGCATGCATGTCTGTTTTGGGATTAGGAGAGGAAAATATCGCGTAAGAAAGAAGAATCGTTATTCAAGAATGTCTAAAATTGAATGGAGTAAATGTCAAGACAATTGTTTAAGAACAAGTTATATATAATTATTAAATCCCACCTAGAAAATGTCTAAAATAAGAAGATGTATTCAGAACATGATTTATAAATGTGGAAAAATATCATCATAAGCACTTAAAATAATTTAAAGTAATTTCCTTTTGGGAATAGAAATTAGAGTAAGAGTTAGAAGACCTCTAATTTGTTGTTTTTTTGTTAGGAGTTTGTAGTACTATTTATCTTCAAACTAGAAGCTGGTATTATTGAATATAAGTAAATATTCAAGTTAAATGAGACAAGTATGATGCATTGTGAACATAATTTAAATCTGGTGGGATTTGCACAGATATCTATCACAACATGCTCTTTGTATTTTTCTGAGTGTTTTATAATTATCTATATATTAATATAAGTATAGAAAAAATATCAGATGTCTGGGTAGGTTCACTGTGCAGAAGTTATCAAGACAATTTAAACTGTGTTAAATAGAAAACCTGGTACTACAAATCTATTCATTTGCTTTTCAACATGTTCACTTTAAGAAATTATAGCTATGAAATCTATACTCTTTCTTTGAAAATGCAGAGTAATAAATGTCCCAGTTTCATGTCAAGAAATACTAAATTCCTAAATTACAACTCTTGAATAGGTTATGTGATATCTGGAAGTATATTTTTATTTCAAATTATTAAACCAATTTCAGATTCTTTCATATTAACTTATTGGTTATTAGGAAATAAGGGTAGAAATCTCAAACAATTTCTTGATGAAAGAAAATAGAACTCACAAATGTGCTTTAAATGTTTACCATGACTTTTCTATAATCTACAAATCAGAGTGGGACCTTGTCACTTAGAACTATTAGAGCAAGGGATACCTCTTAAAATTAATAATTAAGATTTTGTATGTAACTTTCAAATTCTATACATAATTATTAGTAACTTAAGACACAAATGAAAAACCAGCACTTTTGCCATGAGAGTTCATGGCCCCCAAAGGGAGAGACAACCAAAGGCAATGAGGGAATGAGATGAGTGCTGTGAACGTCTGCGGTCGGCATGAAATGGGAGCACGTGGAAAGAGCTCCCAATCTGGCATCAATTGTTCCAGGCAGATTTTACACAGCCGTTGATTTTCAGTTGTGTTCTAGATAGGCATAGCTGTCATTTTGAAAAAAAAGGATCACAGAAAGAGTCAAGGTAAAGGGATTAACAACATACATGTATAACCCATAGACACAGACGACAGTGTGGTGATGGCCAGAGGGAAAGGGGTGGGGGGCTGGGTGGAGGTGGGCGAAGCTGGAGGTGGTAGATGGGGACATCTGTAATAGCGTGAACAATAAAAATAAAGTTAAAAAATAAAGTGTGTGCACAAAAGATTTTTATTAATTCAAATATATACAAGTGAGGAATAAATTCCTTTTTTGAATTAGAAAACAAAGTTTTACTTAAAATTTCTTCTATTTCCTCAACTACCTCTTAATTTTTTTATATTCTCCAAGTATTTTTAATTTAATGAATCTTAAAATTCAGTAAAGATCTGTCTGTGCTTTGCTTTCTAAAATTGGCAAAGAACATTGGCTCATCAGTTTGCTAATGAGATTAGCCTATTGATTGTATTTGAGATTATATGATAACTAGAGATAAATTATAATTATAATTAAACATTAACATTGAAAAAACAATGACACTATATGGGTACTCAATTTATTAGTATATTGGTTTTATAAAAATAGTATTCATTGAAAGTTATTTTTCAAGGCTTTGCAGCTCAAAAATATCTACAGATATGATAACAATGATTTTCAAACTCTTGTTGTTTTCTCTATCATAGTATTAATCTTAGAGAATATAGATCTCATATACATATTTATACGGGATGTTTGGAGCTATATTCATATATAATATTATTGCATACTGGGTAGTATATGTAGATATATAGAGAGTGGGGAAAAACTAGGTTTACAATTGTTCTTATGGAGAATAATGCAATGGTTAATAAATAATAACACAAGAATAAACTGTGTTTCATGTACTCACAACTGTAAATGTACTTTCACCCCACCTGTATACAGAATAGACTGTAAGATAATAGGGATCCGGTTGACTGATGTTTTCCCAGTGTCTAGCATAATTTTGAGTATCTTAGCATTAATTTTAATATTCTATTTTTGCTTGAATAAAAAACATACAAAATCATCCACTCAAATTCAATTATCTGTCTTCATTATCTAAGGAGTAAACTAAAGGATTTCTCAGTTCAAAAAGATTCACCATTTTGTCTGACTTTTAACTTGATATTAAATCAGGACTCTGTGGTCTCATTGTCAGGTGAGGATCTGAGGCAGACAGATGCAAGATATAAAATTCCAGAGTGAGCTACATGACCACCTTAAACAACTAGTGTTCCATGTTTAGCCAATGACCTAACTCCAGCCTCCAATAAGATTAGAGACAGACCAATGCATATGTGGAAGAGCAGAGGAATATTTTTAAAGGACGATGCTCTGCTCTCACTTGCCACCATTGGAAAATACAAGCCCTGCTTTTTGTCCAGCTTTCAGAGAGAACGGCTTTAAGGGAACTACTTCGATTTTTTAACATTTGTAACCTACAATTCCTGGAACTCAACGATTGGTTGTGTGACTCACATTTAAGAAATAAGGCTAGCAAGTTAGTGACTAATGTGTCTTCTGATGCCCTGATAAGGTTTGATGCTGCACAGGTTTCTTTAGCCTAGGTTCCCCATATTGGTTTTGAACAAAGATGTCATGAAAGAAGTAGAGGTCATGTGTGAAAGAACAGCGTTCTAATTATCTTGGCTATCATCTAGAGGGATACTTGGACAGACAAGGAGAGTCCCAAAAGAGAGTGAAACACTGTATTCACCCTGGCTGAGCAAGATCCCTTAGGTGGTGAGCTGGGGGAAAGACAGCAGTGACGGCAAACAGCTGCAATGGAGAGATCACAGCAGGGTGAAGTTCATGTAGCCCACCTTCCTAGCACCAGCTAAAGTACATGTTACAAGTCTTCAATCAGTGTCCATTTTCAGCAAAGGATAATGATCTTAATATTTTTATCAAATATAAGTAATAACTATGATTTAATATCCCTCTTCAATTATTGGTAATAGTCCATACCCTATTCCATTGATAACAGTACAAAATCTTGCTTCCTTCATGCTTTCCATGAGAAATACTCAGTCTGAACTGGCATTATCTGTAATTCACACACATCTTATATTGTACCATACATACCATTGCTTAAAATTCTTCAGTATTTCCCTTATCAACACAGAATAAAATCTGAATTCCTTACAAAGCCTTTATGATCTTATGCCTGCCTTTTCCCCCAATGGGTCCTAGTTCTCTTTTGTCACGTCGACTTTTTTAGTGCCACAAAAAAAGCCTTCTTTCATTTTCATATTTTGTGATCTCTGTAACACCACCCTCCTTGCACCAACTAAAAAACCTGAAATGATACCTTCTGTGTCTTTTCAACTTCAGTTCCACTGGGACTTTTCTAACCACACAATAAAAAGATTTCAGTTCTCCTCTAGTTACTCTGTTTTATGCCTCTATATGTTTTTTT
>PVKM010028653.1:0-18160 GCA_004027735.1 Carollia perspicillata
GGGTTCCAGGGTCTGATGCCCACAGAGGACCATTTCCTCTCCAGAACTCGCTTCCCAGCTGGAGTAGCTGTGTGAGGCTGCGCCCCGGTCTGGCTTCTTCCTATGTCCAGTCCCATGTCCTCCCATGACCTTCACAGCTCTGGGTTCTACAGAAACCCATCTTGCACCCCGAACTCTGTCTCAGCATCTCCTTTGGGAGAACTCAGCCTGCAGGAAGAGTCGAAGACGGTGGTGGTGGTGTGGAAGGGGTGGACTTGGGTCATGGCGATTCGCTTTGCTCAGGGGCCAGGGGAGGGTGGACCACATAAAATGCATGCTTTTAAGGAAGGCTTGGCCCACAGAAGTGCAGGAGACACCTAAACATTTAAATCACCTTTTCCTATTGATTAAGGTAAATACTTTACTGATGGTGTTAATCAATACCCCTATAAATCCTCCACGTGTGATGGTTTTACTGTGCATTTAATGTTTCTGTCTTTAATTGAGTTACATCCCGCCTCAGCCCCAAATGATAAACTGAAAGGTAGAAATCATCTCGGCTCTGACAAAAACGGGGTGTATGTTGCCCTTTTGTTTCATCTGAGGAACTAAACCCCTCGAACAGCGGTCAGCAAGCCTGCCTCGGTCACCGGTGGTTGGTCTCACTTCCTTCCCTCTCTGGGTCTCGGCGTTCTTATCTGGAGGTGGGGCCATGGCTGCTTCGCCCAGGAAAAGTAACAGCTGGACAAGGCAAGACGCCGTAAGGGAGTGGTATTATTAATGCCTCCACTTAAAAGTCTATCTGAAAACCTACCAGAATTTTCCATGGTTCCCCCAAGGGGTGGCTACTGTGGTCCTGGAGCCTCAGTCCTCCCTTGGCCGTCTTTCTGTCCTGCCTCTAGCTGATTGATTTGGCCATGGAGTCAGCTGAGTGTAAATATCCACTTGTCAGTCAATCACTCCATTACGTTAAGTGCCCAGACCAGCCTGGAATGGTGATTTACGCCCCTCCGTGGAGGGCCTGGGCTTGCCGGCCACGTGCTGGGAACAGGGAAGGAGGAGTGGGGCACCGCAGGTTGCGTCACCGGCTCTGCACTCCAGACCCTTGGAGACATGGTCTTGTCCCCAAGGAGAGGTCGAGATGATAGATGGGAAGTATCCACATTTCCCCTTTTCAGGCCCAGTAGTGCCGAGGGGATGACCCTCAGCAAACCTCAGAATCTAACGGAACTCATTTCTTTTCGCGGAGAAGAATCTGCAGCAATGCTTCCCAGCTAGAGACTGCCCTCCCCCCACCCGTCCCAGGGGACATTTGTCAATGTCTGGAGATGTTTTTGTCACAATAGGGGTGTACTTCTGGCATCTCCTAGGTAGGAAAGGCCACGGATGCTGCTACACAGTCTTAGATGCGCCAGACAGGCTCCCCCGCACAGAGAATTACGCAGTGCCCCAGAATGTCCACAGTGGCCCTGTGGAGACCCCCACATCCACAGGGAAGACGACGTGACCCATGACTGAGCACTAGGTGGCTGAAGGGAATGGCCACAGTCATGTGGTGACCCAGGGCAAGACCGCTTTGGGAAAGGCAGGAGCTACCGGGGATGGAGGAGCACGCTGGTGATATTAGGGAATGGGACCCCTGGTCGGAATTTTTCAGAGCCGGTGCAGTCGTCCGCACTCGTCACTTGACCGAAATTCGTTCTGACGCTCGGAGTGGGGACCGACTCTCTCGAGTTGGTGGCAGATCTAGAATGGGAATCCTCCTTTTGAGGAGCACTATAGGGCTCTTTTTAACATTGGAGATGGGAGATTATTTCCGGGAACTGACTGTAGTGCTTGTGCCTGCCGAGTGGCTGAGCCTAGCCGGGGAGAGTGCTGGGATTGATTTGTGATGTCTGCCGCAGGCACAGGTGTGGGGGGAAGGGAAGCCCCTGGGCATCGGAGTTACCTTCCTTGCACTTCATCAGTGGTTTTCTCATCCTCGGTGATCACAGTTAAGGACACACACATTTAACGACATTTGAAATCTTTAGAACCTTGTACAGCTAAACAAGAGGAGATGTTTTTAATATCCTCATTGCTTAAACCTATATTTCCTTTTGTATAAACTCTTTAGATTTTGCTAGCTTTTATCAAGATTAGCATATTTGTTACAAATATTTACCCCAGGCTGTTGTTTGACTTTAATGTGTGTGTGTTTACATTCAGAAATTTTTAGTATATTTGGTCAAATCCTTTTCTTTTTCTTTTGAAATTTATCCCATTGCTTTTAAGGTCAGTCATTTCTATCTTAATCACATATAAATATGGTTAATACACATATATACACATACAGATTTTTATTTTAGTGATCAAATACACATAGACATATATATGCATATATATGTATGTATAGTTACATAGAACTTGTTCCTTCCACATTTTAAGAGGGTTCTCCCCCCCCCCCATATATTTAACATCTGAAGTTTAGTTACAGGGCCAGGTGAGACATTACATTTTTTACGTCAAATATTTAACCAGTTTTCCCAGTGGTGTTGATGACCTAATTCTGCTCCTTCCCCCCGACGTGATGCGGTCACAGATGGGAGGTACCCTTCTCCGCAACAGAGTTTGTTTGTGGGTTAGCTGCTCCTCTGCTTTTCCAGGCAAGTGCCTGCCGTCGTTGTCAATGCCACTCGCCAACATTTCTGGCTCGCTGGCTTCCAGGAATGTGGTTAGATCGCACTACCTGGCACCCCTCTTCCTTATGGCTGTGGAGAGTCGTTTGACTAACTCTGGCCAATGAAACAAGAGCAGATGTGGGGCGGGTTTTTTCTGGGCTGGAACCTTGAGCTGCCGGGGGGGAAACCTTTCTGAATTTTGTTCTTCTCCACCACTGACTGCGTCACGGAGTGTGCAGAAGTGAAGCAGAGCCCCCGATCCCTCTCTGATGGGCACGTGTCAGAAACAAGCACAAATCTTAGTTTCTAGGACACTCGTGCTGTTGAATTGTTTGTTACGACTTCAAAACCTAGTGTGTCGTGAGTGAGACATACTCTACTGTTTTAATTACTGTGTAATTATGGTGTCATAATGCATTTCAACACATGGTCAAGTAAGCCAGTCCTTACTGCTTTTTTCCCCACCCTCAAATAGGTTCTGAGTAATTTTATTTACCTGTTCTTTCAGAAAACCTTTGCTTAATTGCATCAAATATTACTTCTCTTTGTATTCTCAGGTGAACCTCAGTAGGATTTGGTTTGAACTGTATGAAACACATTATTAAATTTAAAAATAATTGACATCCATTCAATATTTCATATTCTCATCAAGAAGCTTGGTATATGATTCATTTTATTTACAAATTTTTATGTACCGCCAGTAAAAATATTTTTATTTGGAGTTCTGTATATTTATCATAAACATTATTCTTAAATATTTTATGTATATGGTAGTTTTATGTCTGGGGTCATTGTATTAACACTATTTCAAACTGGCTTTTGCTGCAATTTAAGAAAGCTTTTTATTTTGTACATTTTGTTTTGAAATCAACTAACTTACTGGGTTTTAATTGGCTTTAATAACTTTCAGTTCCTTGTTTTATTTTTCAAAATGTTAATTTTCAGATTTAAGTTGTACAATCCTAATTTAAACAACTCATTTTTATTACGCTAAACATAAATAACATTGTGAGTATTAAGACAAAGTACTTTTGAAATCATTAATTTGAAACTGTAATTTGTACAGCATTTGCTTTGTAAAGCCATGCATTTCATTTTTAGCTCTTTATGGAGAAGAGCATAATGAACTCGCATACCCCCATCTTGTAGCTTTACTAATTTTCAACATATGACCAGTCTCACTTCACCTATATCCCCCCATTCCCTATTCATTCTCAACACACACACACATACACACATGCGCGCGTGCGCGCACGCGCGCAATTTTCCACTGGATTATTGTGAATAAAATTCCATAAGGGCATATCACTTTATCCACAAGCATTTCTATATTCTAATTTTAACCTAAGTCATGACTTTCCCCTCTTTAATTTTAATTCCCCAAATCGTGCATGTTGTCCTGAAAACCTGTTGGCTGCCTTAATCTGATTTCATTTTTCTTTTTTATTGAATAGGTAATAGCTGTTCACAATGAAAAGTTGTGAGAACGTGTTCAAGCAGTAGGGAAAGATACACAGTGCAAAGTGACTTGGACTCTTTTCCCAGGTCCCAAGTACTTTCTTGTCAAGAGTGTGTGTGTGTGTGTGGGGGGGGGTGCTGGGTAAAAAATGTAAAGGGATTAAGCAACAACAACAAAAAGAACGTCACAGATACAGACAGCAGTCTGGTGAAGGCCAGAGGGAAAGGGGCTGGGGGAGGGAGAAGAGGGTACAGGGGGATAAACGGTGCTGATGGGGACTTGACTTGGGGTGGTGAGCACACCGGACAGTATAGAGATGACCCACTATAGAATTGCACACCTGAAACCTATTTAATTTTATTAACCGATGTCACCCCAATACACTCAATAAAAATTTAATGAAATAAAAAATTAAGGGATTGACAGAAGTGTCCTACATATTTTTCTCTTGGAAGACATCATGTCATCTGCAAACATGTCTGACCCACGCTGGAGCTCGCAGCATGACCAGAACTTTGCTGTTTTTCTCTGGCAAGTAGAGAAAGCTGGGACTCCTATCTATAAACTTTGGTGCCCACAGATGTTTTTAACCACGATACCAGGCTTTAAAGAGAAACGTCGTTCTATTTCCAGATAACTAAGAACCGAATATCGAATTTGATCACCTTTCTTTGTGGCATCTATTGAAGCGATTAGATGCTTTTAGCCATTAATTTATTGATGTAAAATCTCTTAAAAATAGATGTTACTAAATTAAACCCATTGTTTAATTCCTCAGATAACTACTATGTAGAATCATATTTGGTTAGTTACATTTTAACATGCTGCTGGTTTCAATTTGTTATATATTTTTTGATTCAGGAAATATTCATGTGTCTATTTACAAGTGCAACTGGGCTACAGATTTTGGCATTATCTTCGCCGTATTTTGCTATAAAATGAAACAGGGAGCTTTCTAGTTTTTCTAACTGTGGAAAGATTGTTAGCATGGAACGCATTTGCCCCCTGGAAGTATGAAAGTGTTCACAAGAAGACAGTCTAGCTCTGGACTCTTCATTTGTACTGAGGTATAACTGACATACAATTTATATCAGTTTCAGGTGTACGATACAGTGGTCAGAGTTTATACACATTACAAAATGATCCCTGAAGATTTTTTTCAAAAGCAATTGTTTGATAGCTTTGGAATGTTTTAGATCAATTTTGATCAATTATATTTTCTTAGAAACTGTCTATGTTACTGAGACCTTTTTTTCAAGGAAATTTACTTCATATTTCAATTTATAAAACATAGTAGTGAATTTTAAACTTGATCCCCAAAATACATGTGTTAATTTTAGAGCACTTGGAAAACATAGAAAAGTAAATTTAAGAAATAAAAATCACATGTATTTCGAGTCCTTTGCAATATTTCAGTCTATAAACTTTACATTTATTTGTCTAGCTAGCTCCCTAGTTTGCTAAATACAACATAAAAGACATCGTACGTCATTAGTTTTCAAAAATGCAATTTAAATGCTGCGGAGTGAGTACACTATGCTATAGATACGCCATAACTTATTTACCCAATTTCCTGTCATTAGACATTTAAGTTACTTCTATTTTTTCGCTTATGAGTAATGCTGTCGTACATAGCTTTTAAAATATACATATGTGTACATATGTGATTCTTTCCTCAGCATATATTTTTATAAATAAACTCGGTAAGTCGAAGGTTATAAGGATTTTACAGATTTTACACCTTATATCCAGGCCAGCCTTCCTACACCTATACCAATTCTGGCTGTGTTACCTTTCAGTCTTGTGGGCCTACATTTCTCATTGTTATTCTAATTAAACATTTTTTCAAAAGTGTATTGGGCAACTACAATTCTTAGTATTTGAGTCGCCTATTCATATTCTTTTTCCAGTTTCTATGGGGTATTCCTATTACTCTTATCAATTTAGATGATTTGTGAACTACACGTATATTTAAAATATTTTTCTTGGAATGTCATATGCTTTTGATTTTTGATTTCTGGGAAGTACAGAAACTTGTCTTGTGTATGTAATCTCTTAATTTTTTTTGTCTTTATGCTTTCTTTTTTTTTTTACTTTTATGCTTAGAAAGAACTTTATTATTTCATTTTAAAAAGCTCTTATCTCTTGTTACGTTCCCTTTCTCATTTCTAGTTTTATGTGGGTTTATTCTTGCTTTCCTCTGTGTTATTAAATTGGCCGGAGTAAAGTCTATTTCCTCATAGCTTTAACGAGTCCTCTCCTACAGTTGTACTATGCTTCTCTTTCTTAAATTAATAATTTTTCCTCTTTTATCTATTTAATTTTCATCCAGCTTTCCTTCAATTTATTTTGCTGTTCATCTGCTGAACTCTTGAAGCAAGGATTTAATTCATTTATTTTTATTCCTCCTTGTTTAGCAATAAAACTGTTTATTGCTTTGCATTTCTTCTCTCTAAGTGTAGCTTTGGCAGCGGCCCAGAAGCGTTGACAAAGTGTTGTTTTGTTCTCATTTTACTATTTTCTAAATAGCCTGTAACTGAAGTTTTTATTTCCCTTTTGACTCAATAACTATTTATGAGAATTTTTAGCTTATTTATTTATTATCTGTGTTTCTAGTATTTTCTCTGCGGTTGTTAGAAATGCTTCCATTTATTTGAGCTCCATCAGGGAATTTGGCCTGTAAACTTCTCTTTCTCGTCAAGGTTTTCTTGACAGTGGAGCACGTGGGAAGCTTTTGAAATCGCTCTGGTAACACTTGGAAAAGTATTTATAAGGAACAAAGTCGGGGATACGCTATATCTTTAGTCTCATTAACTATACGATTCACGTTTTCTCGGTTTACTGGATGTAGCGGAGACGGCTGAAGTTGCATAACCCTTTCATAATCGTGTCTCTGTGAATTCCTCTTCATATTGAAATATTCTGAAGGTTCCCATAAATAGATTCATGATAAGTTCACCGGAGATTTTCTTTTTATCCTAATAAAATGGCACTTTTTAATTTAAACATTTGCACTATCATTTGCTTTCTTTTTGTATGAAATTATCTGGGTTTTTTTTTCCTTTTCTATAATGCCTTTTCAAAACCCCTGTGTCATCTTCTTTAGGCATGATTCATGGAAGAAGAACGCAGTCCAGTTGGACCTTCCCATTCATCTGTGAGTCTTTTCACGGGGGGCGTGAAGTCATTTATGTGCCGTGGGGGCCTCGTTAGCTATGGTTGGGCCTGGGCCTACCCACCGCCTTGGGTGTGCATTCAGAAGACGGTCACATGGCCTGGGGACAGCTTCCCTGTCAGGAAAAGCAAGTCACTGGTGAAGAAGTACCTCTGGGCAAAGCTGTAGAGGCTGGGGAGGGGGTGTGGTTTATTTGGGGCTCCTCAAGGACCTGGGTGGGTGGTCGTGTGTATCCACAGGTCCCGGGGAAGCAGCAGGAACATCAGCTGCCCCTGGTGGGTACCTGGCTGGTACCATTGCAGCCCAGGGCAGCTGACTGGGCTTGGGGATGATCCCACAAGGGATTCCCGCAGAGGGCTCAAGAAAGACTTGGCAGCTTGAAGGGTATACTTCTGGAACCTAGAACTCTGAATGTGAAGACAGAAGCAAACTCATGCTAATTATTCCATCCAACAACCTACTTGCACCCTCCTGGGTTGGTGTGGCCTGGGGCAAGGTGAATTTACTTTCAGGACGGGGCATTCGTGTGATTTCTTTTGGTTTATTTTGTGTTTTCCATTTTAAGTGTTATTTGTTGATTTGCTATAATCGCCACACATTTTTTTCTTCCTGTGTTTTTCTTCCTATGATTTGGAAAGTTTACTTTTTTCCTCCCCCGCCCCCCCAGAAAAGTTTTTACTGTTAGTTTCAAGGAAGAGCTCTAGCGTGAGTTTGACCCATAAATTGTCCAGGGGTTCACAAAAGTCTGGCGAGCTTCAGGGACGCATCTGCCAAGAATCTGTTTTTACAAGGGACTGAGGCATTTCCTGGGCAAGAAAAAAATGTATTTTATCTATATTTATCATCTTCTTTGCATCATTTTCATCTATTTTCTTTTCCTAAGGGAAGAGTCTCAGATAATAAGCTGTAACAGATTAAAGGTGGCCACAAATTTTGACACATCTTCCACCAAGAATAGTGGTTCTAGCTTTTGTCTTCGGGAACGTGGCTGGGCTCTGGGACTGCTTGACTGGTAGAATATGGCGGAAGCTTCCCTGTGCTGGTTTCAGGGCCCAGGCAACTTCCACTTCCTCTTGGAACACTTGCTGCTGGTGCCCTAAGCTGCCAGGAAAGAAGTATGACTTCTCTGCTGCACGCGAGGGGACCCTGAACTACATGGAGCGTGGAGGAAAAGCCACTGAGCCCGTCCTTCAGCCATGCTGCTAAGGCGCCACCTTCAGCCATGCCGCTAAGACACCAGTATGGGAATGAATTGGGAGTGGGCCCTCCAGCCCCAAACCCCCGCCCCGTCAACACCAGGGGACGCAGAGATGAACCATGCAGCTGAGCCCTTTCTGAATTCTTTCCCATGCGAAAGAGAAAATGACTTTTAAAGCCACTAAGTTTGGGGATAGTTTGTTACACAGCGAGAGATGACTGACACTCAGCTTTGGGTCTTGGAGCTGACGAATGACTTTGAGTGATTATTAAGCACTCTTTCCTCCTCTCGCACAGCCCTGCGGGAGCTTGGGTTGAAGTTCATGGATAGCAATAAAACCCAGAGAAATCTATTTGTATTAAAAACTCTTAAGCAACACTGTACGAAGAAATCTACTAGCAAACTGTAACCGAAAACCAGGGAAGAGATTTCCCTCGCCATTCCATGCATTTTCTTCACATTTATCATCTTCCTTGCATCCTTTTCATTAATTTTTTTTCCATTTCTTTCACATTCTGGATAATTTCTCTATCTCCTTCTGCATGCCATGAGTTGATGTCTGCAGTATCAGTTCTGCTCATTTTTTTTTTTTTGGCCTGAAATCTGGATTTTTAGTTCTGCTGTCCCACTCCTTTCTCTTCCTTAAAACATCAGCACATCTTTACTGTAGGGGAAGCTTCTAGATGCTCTTGTGACATCTTTCGGCTCACCCCTCCCTCCCAGGCACATCACACGACGTCACTTTCCCGTGTCGCTCCCTGTGCCTGCAAAGCCTGTCTCTCGTTGCCCATCACACGGCACCCCTGCAAAGCCCTGCGTATCCTCCAAGGCCCACTAGACGTCATCACCTCCCCCGCTTTCCACGTTGCTCCTGCGTCCTCATCCCTACTCCCTGCACCCATTGCCCTTGCGCGGGTTTTATTACCTTGTTTATTTTAGCATTTAGCTGCCATCTCCCTCTCTGAAAGACAGCAAGTTCCTCAAAGACAAAGCGCTGGCCTTACTCACTCCTGTGTCTCCACCTCTGAGAAGGCACGGGCCTGGCACAGGGGTGCCAGGGTCCAGTCAATATTTGTAGAAGGGGGTGGTGTTGCTCTGGTTGGATCTTATAAGTGACTGAATGGCCGAAGGTGGTCAGTCATCACCTTGGTGTTAGAAGAACATCTCAGGTCAAAAGACTCCCAATGCCCTAAGGTCATTGAACTGGTGCCGTGAGGGGTGGTGCTGGCTTCACCCCGTGAAGGAGCTACCTCTCCCTTTGAGTGACCCCTCAGGTGTGTTCTGTTTGGCAGTGCCGGTGGTGTGTCGGGGGGCGGGGGTGACTCGAAGTCAATGACAGAAGACCTTGAATACGGCATTCCAGAGTGTGCACAGGCTAAGAACACACCACTCACTGATCGTCTGCTTCTGGTCACATTTACACATTCACCCTGCGGTTCCCCATTCTCCTCACCTGTAACATGGTGATAGTAATAGTGCCTACTTTGTAGGGTTGTTGTGGGGAGTGAGTGAGCGAGTTACTACACATAAAGTACTAAGTACAGGGCTGGCTCAGCATAAGCGTATATAAATGATGCAATTATTGTTATCCTTATTAATGAAGATCGATTGGTATTGTCTATATGTGTTAAGAAGGATTCTGAGGCCTTGTCGGGACCCAGCTAGAAAAACACACTGTCCAGTGTACAAGGAGCAGTGGTGACATACACGTCAAGTATTGGCTGGCCTTGCCATAGGCACCGGAAACTGAGGAGTTTTTATTTTGGCAGGGTACCGTGTGGCTATGGTGTAGATCTGGCCACTTCCAGACAATTTCCAGAGTTTAGTTCCAAGGGGAGGCCAAAAGAGTTTCCGATCCCTTTGAAACAATTGAGCAACCACGCACAATCTCATTGCACACACATCGCGCACATGTGCAACACACAGCAGAATGAAGGCGACACCTTCAGTCTGCGACCCTTGCCTTGGACCCTCCCTGTGCCCTTCGCCAACTTTCTCTGTGGTGAAGCCAAGGGTTAATGTCTCAGAGGCTCCTGGGCCCATTTTGCATATGAGCATTTCCACGTTAATAGAACATTTAAGGGGAAATGCTCTCTGTCGATTGATGGTATAAATATTTTATCTGGAGTCAGCAGCAGCAGCCGCAGCCCCCCCCACACCCAGACGAAGGTCTGGGGAAGACTCTCCCCACCGAGAGCAGCTCGAGGGATAAAAACGAGGGCGTTATTGTGGAAGAAATAAGACACAACGGGGAGTTACAAACACTTGATCCAAGGTGTAAAAAATGGTCCCCTCGCCTCCCTGCAGCCTGGAGCCGGGCCGATTAAATCCATAATGGAATGAGTAAGTTTGGGCCGCATAAATTTGTCTCCCTTCGCCAGGTTCCCTGCCCGCCGCCCGGCTAGATTAATGGCCGGGAGCCTTGCACATAATGAAGTGTGCTACCCTGGCACCCGCTCATGAATTTATTATGGTGTCCACAATTGGGCTGGATGGCGGAGACATCTTTATAAATCCTGCATTTAGCACCGCCGAGATGTGCACTTCACTCCTAATGGCCAGCCTGATTTATCACCAGGGGCCCTGCTCCTCAGCCGGGCCCCTCCCCGGCACTCGGCGAAGGAAATGCAGGTCATCCTGCTGATGGAAATGAAATGTGAAGGTAATTAGAGGGTGCCAAATGGAGATGGGGAAGGGGGCACGGCGGACGTTTTAAATATGTTGGTCATCTTTTTCCTTGGAGCAATTATATCAGGCTGATTTATTTTTACAGTTTATAATCACTTAACTACCTGTGGCTGGGGGCTTTTTTCTTTAACCTCGAGCTTTGGAACGAGAGACAGGCTTTCGATTTCTCTTTCTGAGGATGGCAGAAGGGGCTCCGAGCTCCCGTGAAGCTTTGCAGTCAGAGTAGCTTGCTGCTGGCAGAGGCCAGCTCAGTCCCTTTCTGGGGGACTTTGTGTGGAGCCCTCAGTGGCGTTTGAGACACATCTCCAGGTCAGATGCAAAAGCATGCGCTCCTCTCAGAAGGTCACAGAGGTTGGCCCACGACAGGTGGGAGGACAGAATCACCGGCTGCAATCCCGGCTCCTCCCCTTCCTAGCTAGCCTATGGGTGTCTTACTTCACTTCCTTAAGCCTCGATTGCTCCAACCATCCGTAGCCTAGGTATGATGATAGTATCACTCTTAGGCCTCTGTGAACTTACAGGAGAAAATGTTTGCAAACTCTTAACACCGTGCCTGGCACATAGTAGCCACCCGGAAATGTCACGTAATTATAAACTGCTCAGGGCCACCACACAATAACTAGGTCAATTCATATTTGATTTGAGAACTTGCTGTGTTTCGGACACTGTGAATATAGATTTGAGGCTATACCCTGCCACCAGAGCCCCTCTGTTGGTGGGGAAGGTAGCGCAGAAAAGCCAAGTTCAGGACCAAGCTACAGGAGTGGTAAGAACAGGTACGACAGGGAATCTATGGAGGAGTCTTAAACCCCGAGAGCAGTTTTGGAGGGGCTGTACGAGGGAGGGCTTCCTGCAGGAGAGCTACCTTACCTGTAAAGAATGAATTACAGTATACACAGCATGTTGGTAGATGGTATCTTATTTAATCTTCACAACAATTTTGTGGTGGGGAGGTAGGGAACAGAGAGGCATAGTGAGCTGCAGAAGGCAGTGTGGAATACCAGGGGGAGCGCTGGACTCGGGGTCTGTTGCTCTGGCTTTGAGTACTGGCCAGTGGTAGTCTTCATGCTAGTGGGTGGTACCCTTGGCACATAACATCAAACATAGTAAAAGGCACGCTCATCCCCCTTTCGATGTGAGTTAAGTCCAACTGGCTAAGAGTTTGGTTGAGATGCAGCTTACTGGGTGGTGTAATATATGTACTTGTATTTATCCCCAGTGCTTTCAAGATTTTCCTCTTTATCTTTGGTTTTGAACGCCTTTTTAAATGATGTGTGTATTTCTTTATATTTAATTCTGCTTGTGGTTTGCAGCGCATCTTGAATGTATCTCTCGACATTTTTTGTAGTTTTGAGAATAAATTTCTCAGCCATTATTTTTTCAAATATTGCTTTTTCTCTTTTCCCTTTCTGGGTATGTTCATATTAAACAAATTCTACTCATATACCTTCCAGACCATCAATCCTCTTTTTAGCTGTGTCTAATTGTCTGTTAAATCCATTTTTCAAGTCCTTAATTTCAGTTGTTGTATTTTCTACCTCAAGAGTTTCTATATGATTTATTAAGCATGGATTCTAGCTCTCCACTTCAATTCTCCATTTCTTAATTTTATTTTATGTAACATAAGAATCACAGTCATTTTAAAGTCCATATCTGATCACTCCAGTATCTGGATTATATTTGACTTTGCTCTTATTGTCTTTCTTAATTTTTTTGGCCCTGCCTCCTAGTATGTCTCGTAACTTTTAAATGAATGTCAGATACTGTGCTTCAAAGACTGTAGAGGTCCTGAGACAAGAGGCTTCTTCTTCCTGGGACTTGAGCTTTTGGAAGACAATTGGAGTAGAATCAGACCACCTTAGTCCAATCAGGTATTGAGAGGACTTGGGACTGGATCTCAGCTTCTCCGTCCCTGCCACTTACGAACTAGCAGATACCTGGAGGGGAAGAGTCACAGAGAATGTCAGGTTTGCCTCAACAAACACCTCTTCCCCTTGGGATCTCGAGCCCTCAAGCCTTGGCATTTCTCACAAGTCTTCAAACAGAGTTTTAAAAACATACATATTCAAGTTTTCTGGTGATTTTCAGGAAGAGGGTGGTCTGCTACAAACTCATAGCTGGAGATGGAAGCCTGACATAGGTTATGATTTTTCAGTTTTCTTTTCACATCTTCATGCACATAAGTTCTATCCTGGTCTACACTTATTTTCATCAGCTTATTTTTACAAGCTTTGTAGGCCCTGTACTGTGCAACTTGCCAATGGAATAAGATTGATAATGATAGTAACGACAATTAATGTGTATTTGGTGCTTATTACATGCCAGAATCGATTCTAACTGCTTTCACATGTATGAACTTGTTGGGTCACCATTAATGCCATTTTAGAGGTGAGGACCGAGGCTCAGAGTGTGAGTCTGGCAGCCAGCCTTCAAGAGCAACCCAAATCGCCCCTGTCTCCTGGTTGTCACACCTTCATGTAATGCCCTCTCACCTTGTACTAGGCTTGATCTATATGACTGTTGGGAACCCCTCTGCCTGGTTTCACGAGCTGTAAACCCCCCATGGCTAAGGCTGAGTGAGTGACCTTCAGACTGTGAGCCACTAAGGAGACAAAGCTTATCTCCCTGGCAAGAGCGCTGCTTCTGCTTCATCCATCTCTAGCCCCCAGTGCTTGGTCGGTTAGTCAATGATGGGTAAGACTCCTCAGAGTCGGGGGCAACCTAAGCCAGACACAATCACTTGGGAGGCCCTCAAGGAAGGACTCAGGGGGCTGCAGCAAAAGTGGGTGATGCAGCCTCACTTCCCGGCTACTCTGACACAGCCTGAGTCCTCATTCTGTCTGCAAGAAGTCTCCTAATCTCTTGGCTGCCTTACTTGCCCTGCCTGACTTAAGCCTGAGACAATGCCTTGAGCCTGAGACAATGCTGGTGGCGGGTTCCCTAGGGCAATCAGGCCTACAAAGAAATATATGAAATCCTGCGCAACCTGCTTTGTTTAGAATGCTCTCAATTAAATAAGGGTCCAAGCAAGAAGTGAGTTTGTTCCTCAAAGTTTTATAGCTCTTTAGCTATCTGACCCTGACTCAAAATAGGCCCTCAGAGTTCTTTGTTATCTGTCGTTTGATACTTGCTGCCTGACATTGACTGATGAGCTTTACCTGTATCCTTGTGTGTTACGAACCTAATAAATACCATTGAGGTAAGGACTCGTGGCCCTTCTCTTTTGAGAGAACAGCCACCTTTTTCCCCAAGCAGATCATGTCTTGGTAGCATTATTTTCCTCCGTGGCAGCAGGCGGGGCTGGGGGGCTCTGAGGGTGGAGCTCCCCCACATATGACCAGTAAGCGATGGCTAATGTGATGCCATGTCTCTGCTGAGGTTGGGTTATAAAAGCACTGTGGCATCAAAGTTCTCACACACGGCATTGGCAGTGTGGGCACCTACTATAACTGGGCAAGTCAGGCAACTCTTGTAGAAAGATAAGACCACAGTCTGAACATTTACAATTAAACATTTAAAATTTAAAGACAAGATTCTATTGTTAACAACTGAATTACGGAAAGTAGGAAGAGGAGCGCTCACTAGACAGAAACTCCTAACACATCAGACCTTTTCTTACTGGATTACGACCTAAGACCTCATGAGAACCACTCTGCACTGACAGCCAACAAAAAAACAGAAACCTCAGCCTTATAGCTGCCAGGAACCGACTTGTGGAAATGACCGGAATACGTTTGGAAGGAGACCCCTGAACCCAGCTGCGGCCAACTCCTGGATTTCAGCCTCATGAGACCCTCATAGAACCCAACTATGCTGTTTCCAGACTTCGGAGCCATGGGAATTGCAAGATAATAAATATATGCTGTTTGAAACTATTGTGTTTGTGGTAAGTGATATGCAACGATCAAAAACTAATGCGAAGTTAAAATGTACCACTTAATTTTTAAAAGCCAGCCAAGGAGTATAATGAGGTTCTTTCGAGGGGCTCCCTCCCCATTTGAAATTAGAAGTGATGGTTGACAATGAAAAGTTTTATTTTAGTCCCATACCCAGTTTTGTCTCAAATATTCTTAAGTATCAAGAAATCCAAATTCCCACAGATTAGCCATTAATAGCTCACTTTGCAAATTCTGGGTACTCTTTAATTATACGTAGCTGGCAAGAGAAGCTTAACTTCAGGGCCTGTCCCAAATTCCCAAACTGATTTTGCCTGGTGGTGGAAGTTAATGATTCGGCGGTCCTGGGTAGCGGTATATTAAATTTGGTATCCTACATCTTGAGACTTGCAGGGATTTTCAAAAATTACAGTTTTAAAAATAGCTAAAACTATGTTTTAAAAAGAATTTTAAGTGAAACGTTTGAGAAATCTCTGAAGGGTTTCTATCAAGTCCAGGGCTCCAGGAGACAGAGCCAAAATCCCAGAATTGGCAATTTACCAAAGGGCCTTTTTTTTGGCTGCACACTTTTTATGGAGCTGAGATGACCTTAGTCAAATTGTGTTACCCCTTCTTTTACATCTCCTTAGAAGGTCATCAGGTTATAAGTATTTATATATACACACGGTCATGTGTGTATACTTACATGTATAAGCATATATTCATATATAATTGTGCAGGTATAGCTATAGAAATATATACACATATAGTTATATATAACCGACATTACATATGTAGGTATAGGGGATACCATATATGTTTATATGTACACATGAAGCATTACACGTATGCACATATAAGGTATTATATTTGTGTATACATAAACTCATATATAACATTAATTTATGTATGTGTATTTCAGGAAAAGTGTCAAGGTCTGTGTAGGGGTGGAGCTAAGGGCACTGATGGACACAGCTAATGTGTGTATATATATATATAATTACTTGAGAATATATGTACAATTATTTGAAGATTTAACAGTTACTGCATCCAAGTGAAACTTTAATCCTTTGCTGAATTTTCATTTTTTTTTTTTTAGTGTGGTGAAGGATAAAAGCCAGGGAGGCTCAGGAGGTTTGATATCTGTCATGGTTGCCCTGGAAATCATTCCAGGGAGCAAATTGCTTGTGCAAATGCCAGTTCGGTACGTTTTCATCAACCTCAGCACTAGCGACACTTTGGGTCTGCTCATCTCTGTTTTGAGGGCTGCCCTGTGCATTGTGGGTTGCTGAGCCACATTTCTGGCCTCGGCCATAAGACTCCTCTCCAAGGCATGATAACTGAGAACGTCTCCCGAGGACCAAGCACCCCAGCTGGGACCGCTGTTCTAGAAGAAACCAAATTTCAGGCCTGTAGCTGCAGTTCTGGAAATAACCATTCTCTTAGGCTTCTGGGGTCTGGCACTCAGTATTTAAGGATATGTAGTCTTCTCGAACAGAAAAAAAATTGAAATTATAAAATTTCAAAAATCCCAGATTTAGAGACGGGGAAACTGAGGCCCAGAAAGGAGAAGGCACTTACAGAGAGAAACACAGAGGGCAAGGACGACCAGGCTGTGGACCTTCCCTGATTGGCAAGCGCCCCGTCCTCTCTGCCTCCCTCCCTCTCTCCCCGCCACGCATGCCCCTCATTCTCTCCCCCCACCCCAGGACTTTGCATGGATTGGGGCGAACACAAAGTCAAGGCAAGAAGGGAGGCCCTGTTCCATCGACTAATCAAATACACATAAAAGCTCTTTGTGAACTATAATTACGTTTGTTCGCTCCTTGGGCTGATTTATTTTTTATTTTAATTGTCAGCCCTGCTCCACCATGATGCTAATAGAAATGTTATTGCAGCCAATATGCACTAAAATGATGTCTAAAGATTATTAATGAGAGCAATAAGAAGGTGTCTTCATAATAAGTCAGCATTAACGGAGTAATTCATTTTACCTGATGTAATTGGATGGTAGCGTTTCAATGGCCTGGGACTTCCTCCTAATTGGGATTAGTTGCAGCTTCCTCCTTTTAGGAGAACATTTAACTCTTCCTCTTCTACTTTCCAGGTTTTTTATGAAGTAATTAAATGTGAACTGTCAGAGCACTTCTGGAAAGGGAGCCAAGATCTGAGTGGGAGGCTGGGGGGGGGGGGGGGGAGGGGCGGAGCCCAGACCCTGAAGGCCGACTGAGAAACTTAGGCCTCCCCTCCTCCACTCTGCTCTTCAAACTTCCCTCCTCCCTTCTCCTCTCCTCCTCCCCATCCTCCTCCTTCTCCTCTCCCTTCTCTTCCTGCTCATCAGACCTCTTCATTCTTCATTAAGGAGCTCAGATCTTAGAGCAGGGGCCACAGAAGTGAGGCTAGGACCACGCCGTCAGAGGCAAGCAGGAGCCCTCAGTCGCCTGGAGACGGGTCAACCGTGAGGAAGGAGACTCATTACCTAAACCCCACTCAGTACCCTGGTACCCTGGCCCCAGCCTGCCCTATGTCGGCTGCGTTGGTGTGCGGGACCCCCCAGTCTCAGCCACACCCTCCGCCTGGGCTTAGGCTGCGCCCTCGGAGCTTCCGCAGTGAGGCTCCCTTGCTTCTTACCTGGCAGCCTCACCACTTGGGTATGTAACAGTCGGCGTGGGCGGCTGCAATGAAATACCACAGCCCGGGTGGTTTAAGCCACAGGGATTCATCTTTCACAGGGGAGGCTGGAAGTCTCAGACCTAGGTGTGGGCTGGTTGGGTTTCTTCTGAGGCCTCTCTCCTTAGCTCGCAGGTGGCCGCCTTCCAGCCATGTCCTCACGTAGCCTTTTCTGTGTGCGCAAATCTCGGTGTCTCTCTGTGCGTCCTCTTCTTATAAGGACGCCAGTCAGATTGGATTACGACCTGCTGGTGACCTTATTTTAACTTCTCCTCCTTTTTAAAGACCCTTGCTGTAAACCATTGCATCCTGGGGTACAGGGGGGTTAGGACTTCAGCATCCGAATTTGGGGAGCACACAGTTCAGCCCATAAAAACGTGGGCCACTGGTCAAGCTCCACACCCCCCAGTGGAAGCTCTGGGTCCCTGCACTGCCCAGGGAGACAGGAGACTCAGC
>PVKM010028654.1:0-18229 GCA_004027735.1 Carollia perspicillata
CTATTTTTCATATTACATGGCTGGATACCTTATACACTGACCTATGTCTGATATCTCTTCCCTTTCAAAGCTGATTTTAGTTTTTGGAAAATCAGAGTCACAGGGAGCCAAATCTGGGCTGCAGAGAGACTGAGTCACCGTGGTGATTTGGTGTTTCTCAAAAAAAAAACTCTGTTCAAGGTGTAATGCATGAGTGGGTGCACTGACATGATGAAACTGCCAATCACTCATTGCATCATCCTCAAAAGCCTTCTGAATAATCCAAATAGCATATATTTCTTTTCATTACAAAACTTAATTATTTAAGCATTTTGTTATGCATGTACTAGAAAGCTGTACATAATGACATGTACAAAATTTTACCTATTATTTTAAATGACCATCTGATTATTGGTGTAATTTATGGACCATGTACACAATATTTAAAATAATAAAATAGGATATTAAAATCCTTCCTGCTGCCTTCATCTATATTAAATATTTACATTAAAAATACTCTGCCACAATCTAGATGCTTTTTATAGTGTTCTCTGTTTCAGTGCCTTGAACTAAAACTTTCATGGTCAATTTGATAACACTCACTATATTGCATCCTCACTGTATTTTTTTAGCCTCTTCCAAATATATTCAAAATTTAACCCCTCTTGCCACTATTTCTACCAACACCCTAGTCCAAAGCACCATATCCTCACACGTGGCTTATTATGTAGTAATAATCCTAACTGGGGTTCTGGCTATACTGCTGGCCCTTCTGTGTCCCTTTTCACTAGATGGGCCAGGGTGATTTTCTAACAAGGCCCTGGGGTCCCATGGCTCTTATGCCCCAGGCCCTCTAGTAGCAATCATCTAACCCTAGAGTAGATTTAGGATTGAAACCGCAAATTTTCACCCTTCTCTGTGACCTCCCTGTCTGCATTGCTTGCTGCTGACACCCCATCCTTCCTTTTCTACAAATCCAAACCCAAACCCTGGGGACATTTCTGTTTTAGGCTGGGCTTTGCACTCACAGGCCTCCTGCTGTCTTTCCCCACAGATATCTGAATGACTGCTCCACCACATCCTTGTGTTTTGACCCAAAGATGCCCCTGCAGAAAAACCTTTTCTTTATTTCTATAAAGGTCACACCTTCTCCACCTGGTCACCGCCCCCTGCTGTGCTTCACATTTTGTCGGCACTGACTGTATACTCTGCATACATAGTTTGTTTATTGTCTGTCCAGGCTAAATGTAAACTCCCAGAAATCTGGGATTGTTTTTTCTTTGGTCTGTTTTATTCACTATTGAATCTCCATGGGCTAGAACAAGTGTTTGGTACAGAGTATACGCTTAATGAGTATCTGTTGTATGATTGAATTAATGAATAAGTTAAGTAAGCCACATTGAATTTATGCTGATTTTAATGCACTGTCAATCCAAGAACACACATAGTTCTTTCTTCTGAGGTAAACTAAAGAGAGGAATAATGATAGATATAATTTCTAATTTAAGAAATTAAAAATAGAAAGAATAATATTAATAATTTGATAAGAATCTTAATGATGCTTTAAAATTACTTAAATCCCTCAGCAAAGAAGAGGCTTATAACATTCATTTTTGTTTTTTCTGCTTTTGTCCAGTAGAAAACTGCAACAAGAAAATCTTTTGCTTGGGGATTCTTTTCATATGATATCCCAACAATGTCAATAATTCAGCCATTGTTAGTAATTACTAGATGGAAACCACAACAGCGATTTTAAGAAGCTTCAGACCTGACAAGGATCAAAATGTAGTGCAGGGTATAGCAAATAATGAGTTGGTACCTCACAGGGAGGCTACATGGAGTACAGCCCTTTCACAAGAAGACAGGCAATCCAGCAGGGCCACGGGGCCACGGGGCCACAGACCTTTCTGAGTGTGACTGCAAGGGGAAAAAGAAGGAAAAGGGCCTGCTTTTTTGTTGTACAATAACTTCCTCATTATTGCATTGTTATTGATTCATGTCTCATTAAGCTCACAGACATTTGCAAACAATTTCATTTTCAAATGTATATGGATAGCAGATTGTTTAAGTCTTTAATAATGCATTTTAAATAAAATAAAATATACTTTTGTGTAGTATTCTTAGAATGCATTTGCTTCAAAAATGTTACCCAAAGCAGAGTTTCAACTGTTACACTTCACCAAGATTTAAAGAAGTTTCATATCTATTCATCTAATTTTTCTGCTTCTCTAGACATAAATCTGAATGAGAAAATATTCAGTATTTATTTCATATCCAACTTGAATAATATGTTACAGCATATTGATTGTTTGGAAAGCTTACTAGGAGCTCTTGAAAAAGAGTGAACAAAGCAGTTCTCAAAAATAAAAAAGAAGAAAGAAACCACTGTACATATCAGCCAGTGGTTTCTGCTGAGGCTTTAGATCTTCTTCAAAAGACATTGGGATTCCCATCTGAGACTGAGGCCCTGAAACAATTTCATCCATAACTTCGTGTTTAAATGTGTTGGGAAGAATTGTGCAAATACTAAGCTACTAATACAAACAAAACTAAAATAAGAATAATGAGAAACTGAATGCATAGGGATTTCTTCCCAGAATTTTAACATTTTTACACTTACCTGACAGCATATTAAGTTTTACAGTAAGTTTTATTCATATAATCACAAAGAAACCACTGAGAATTTTGATTCATATTGGGTTCCTACTGATATTCTTTAAACAGAGTGCTCGAGCAAGTTGTCTAACTTTGAAGATTTCTGAGAATTTATAGAGCTACAGCAGAAGGTGATTAGCATATTTTTAAGTAACTTAAGTTTTCATACTGTGATTGTTTTCAGTCACCTTTGTTTATATCATCCAATTACTCTGTGCTCCTTGGTAACTGGAAGCTGAGACATAAAATGATTGATTCACATTGATTTTATCCTTATTCTGGAAATGAAGAAACCAATAAACCGGTCCTTTAAGGTGTTCTTTCATTTCACTCTGTGAAACCTGTGCCAGGTTTTATGACCCCTCCCACCCATGTTTCTTCTCCCTAGGGAGCAGAACAGTCTCCTGCACGCCAAGTCATACATGCTGTACTCATCCTTACTTCAAGCTTTAATTCACATTTGTCTGTCTAGAAGATGCTTTCCTTTCCCAGTATATCTTCGAAATCTATCCGTCTTTTTACATTCATCTCAAGTCTGAACACCTCTTCTCTGCTGTAACTCACATTGATTTCTCTTTTTCCAAATACCAGCTTGTGTGTCTGTTAGGAACGTTCTCTCTGGCAGTTAATTGAGATTAGCATGACTGGGAAAGGGCTCCATTGTCTTTGAGAATTCAGAATCTTCCCTACTACCTCTCAAGTAAATCATGTTTAGTGTAAAAGATGGGTAGAATAGAGGTTGAAGAGCCAATAGTTCCTATTCTCTCAGCGATTTGTGTTCCTTTATTATGTACTGGATTTGCATTGGAATTGTTTATTCTCCTAGACAGCGACTCACTCTTGACCGTGACTATCCTTCCACTGTATTCCCTTATTTCCATTTCAATTTTATCATTTGTTGGCAGAAAAAAAAATAGCTGAATATGAGTGATCTGTTTTGAATAAAACATAAACATTAACTGTGGTAAAGAGAACAGTCTTTTATCAAAATGCATTTTAGCCACTTGGGAATGAAAGCTTAACCTTACTGTAATGAATACAGAAACTTTTAAGCTATTGTTATTTTACATTTTGCTTTCCTGATAATTTTGACATATAAATCTCATTGGTATGCTCATCTATTTTTTTAGACATGGAAAATGTCCTTTGAGGGGGATGGCGATATACAGTGAATTAGAACACAGTTAGATGCAATTGTAAGCTCTTTGTAGATTCAGGTAACAGAAGGCAGGTGTCTTACTGTGATGTGGAAAGGACCCTTGGGAAATAATCATGTTGAGTAACTTGAAGGATAGAGCAGAAAATACCAGTAGATTGCTGTGAAAAATGTGTCAAGAAACATTTTAATAGAATTTCTTCCACTTTATTTACCAGTGAACTGTATACTCAATAAATACACATATTTCTGTTGCTGAGTGCCACAGCACTGCCAACTCCTCGACTCCATGATTGATAGAAGTTGAGAATGGCCTTACTGCCCACCATCTGTCACTAAGAAGTCAAGTTCCTCAGGTTCTTCAAGTGGACACAGCTTCTTTATAAGATTTTAAATATTATGGCCTTTGTGAAAGAGATGCAGTCTTTTGCAATGACACATCTGACTTTATTGTTTTTCTTGTTCCTTGTCAGATTACTACCCATCCCTTTTTGTGTAGGTTATTTGAGTGTTTCTTGCTTATTTCACATACCTTGGGGCTATTTAAAAATCTTCCTGAAAAAAAGTGGGATACAGATGTGTACAAACATGTATACATGACTATGTAGAAACTTACTATTTTAATTTTTCAGGCTACTTCTAGGACACATTACATTTAAGAAATTATACAAAAATTAACCTTAGGTCTATTAGCCTAAGTTTGCCTTAAGTTCTTTAGCTCATGATTATAAATGATCATAATAGAAAAGAGAGGATTGAAGAACTATTTTGAGATTACTAATATATTATTTCAAAGAAGAGCAGAAGACTCTTTGAAGTATACTAATGTTGCACTAATAATGGGCTTGCTGCATTTCCACATTAATTGGAATTTAAGCAGACAAGAAGGGGTAGACAGGTTACATGTAGACCTAAAGATGGAAATAATTGTATAATGAATAAAACTAGGTGTTTAATACATATGCATGTGAATTTTTAAATAGAATTGAAGGAAAGGGCAGAATTTAATTAAACAATGGGCTAAACATCAAAAACATACTGAAAAAATTCAATTTAATTTTATCTACATATTGATGAAAATAAAGAAAATAATTAAGATAGACAATGTTCAATTTTTTTTATTTTTAAAATTGATTATATTCTATAGTGTTAGTTTCAAGGAATATATATTTAATAGGCATTACTTCCTGAAGTTTTTGAAAATGAATTTGACTAAAAAGGCTATGTAACAGTGTAGGTTTTGCTTGGATAACTAATAACTTTCTTTTTTAAAATTATTTTTATTTTCAATTATAGTTGTCATATATTATTATATTAATTTTAAGAGTATACCCCAGTGATTAGACATCATATAATTTAATAAGTGATCATCCCGATGAATCTCACACCCATCTGACACCATACATAGTTATTGACTTTTATTGATTATATTCCCTATTCTGTACCTTACATCCCAATGACTATTCCATAACAACCAGGTTGTACTCTGACTGCCATAGTGGATCAGATGTGTAGGGGCCCGCTCTACACAGCTGGACTTACTTCAACAGGGCTCCAGTGCCTGCTGAGTTTACCTTTTGAATGCCTTCTTGGTAGTGGTTGGGTGGTGGTGCTTTGATGTGGTCTGGACCTATCACACTGTCCAATGAGTGTGTTGACTCTGTGCTGTCCCAGGAGGTACAGGCAAAGTTTCTTCCTGGGACCACCTGGCATAAGCTGCAAAGCAATCCACAGATGGCTGCTACTAGTGCTGGGCTTGGAGCTATCCGAGAGGTCAAGCTGTGAACCAATGCAAGCTGCTGCTAGTGCTGGGCCTAGGGCTATTTAGCAAGAGGTATGGAGCTTGCTGAAACCAGATGCTGCTTTTCTGAGAGCATTTTAAAATCTGAAGCATGACCGAAGATAAGCCATTTGTATGGAAAAGCCTGAGTGACCCCAAAATTTGGGTGTGTCAGGGCTGAAAGGAATCACACAGGGTAGTCTTAGGACTCTAAGAATCACCATAGAGTCTTAGATATGGTACCTGCCTGCTGGCTCTGTGGGGGAAGGAACAGTGGCTTCTGCCAGCATTTCTGTCCAGGAGGAAGCTGCCCCCCAGCTCTTGCCCTGATGCCAAACAATTTAGTTCCTCCCCTTATATCTCTTGTGCCTTTCTAGCTGCTGCCCCCACTGTGGAGCTCAGAGGGAGTCAGTCCAAGTATGCCTGTGCATGGGCCCTTAAGAGGAACTGCCTGGGATTCCAGAAGTTTCTGTCTTCCTCAGCCTCATTTCCCACTGGTTTTTATACCCAGAAGTTATGGGGACTTCTCTTCCTGGCCCAGGAACCTTGGATGGGAGCTAATGTGGGGCTGGAAGCCCTCACTCCTGGTGGGGAACCTCCACAGTAGATATATCCCTCTTGACTTTTATCCACCACACATGGGTGTGGGAACACTGCATTCTGTACCTCTACCCTTCCTACCAGTCTCAGTGTGGTTCCTTTTTAAATTCTGTAGTTGTAGGATCCACTCAACTCAATTTCTGGTGATTTTGAATGATTGTTGCTCTGAAATTTAGTTGTAATTTTTATGTGCTTGTAATAGGAGGAGAGTACCATGTTTACCTATCTGCCATTTTAGACAGAAGTCTAGATAAATAATAACTTTCTAATGAAGTATTTTAAATACATTTTGTAACATTGGTAATTAGGCTGTATCACCGTTGTCCAATAAATCCTGGAAACATACTTCTCTAAGGTAAAAATGTACTTAATGTTTTGTTTTTGCTAGCTATTTTAGAATAAAAGTACAAAGTAACAAAAATGGAAATCTCTGCAAAAAGTTAAAGGAAAGGGTTGTCAAGGAACATGTATAAAGGCCCCATGGGCAGAGACAATGGGGGGTAGTATGGAATGTAGGAGGAGGGGGTGGGTAAGGCGATTAGAATAATGGGGGAATAATGGGGACAACTGTAATTGAATAAAAAGAAAAAATCACAAAAAAGGAAACACCCACAAGCAAAGGGTAAAAGTTGGCTAAGACAACAAAATCTCATTTCCTCTCCTTACATAAACTCACTAGCAAAAATGGCAAAAAAAAACCTTAAATCAATGGGGTTTTCTAATGTTATAATACAATATTTGCAAGAATTGTTGATTATATCTAATGACTTAGCAAAAGCATATAACAATCCAATTTTTTTAATAAAATGAATGTATCTACAGATGTGTGCTTTCATTTCTTAAAATTTGGCCTTTTTCTGAGATAGTTAATATGAGAAGTTCAAGTATTTTCATTTAAATCGTATAAAAAGAGTAGCTTTTTGTCCCTTAGAAAAATATTGATGCTTTTTCTAGAAATGTGATGAGCCCTGAACCTAAAGTTCTTAACTTACACTTGTAAGAGTAAAACTTCCATTATGTTATTGATTTTATAATTGTAACTCACCTAGGTGACCTATCAATTAAATTTTTAGAGTGCATTCTCTTTAGGATTTCTCTGAAGATAACTTTGAATATATATCCAGTTCAGAGGTTCCCATGCATCTCATTAAGCATTATGACCCATCAAAAGCATGTTTTGTTGGCACACCAAAATCAGCACTGAGCTTCAAATTACTTTTGAGAGAAATTTGTGGAATTAATTTACCTATCGGATTTAGACCTATTAAGGGGTTCATTCAACATCTGTTGGGTCATCTTTGCTCGACATTTTTATCTGAAGAAATAAAAATATTCCTGGTAGTGGTGTTCATTTAATTCTCTAGATTCTAATTTAAGCAAACATCAGGTCTGATGCTCATAAAACACCTCATCTTTGAGACTTGTTCAGCTGAAAGTTTTCCAGCATATTAATACATTGAAAGCTGAGTCTTTTTCACAGTTTGCTCACACAGTATTTCACAGTGTTTCTCACAAGTTAACCATTAAAGGCAAAATTCAGTAGTTTGAAATGATGAATCTAGTTAGTGTTCTCTGCAGCATCCATTATTTCTTGACATTTTTCTGTTGGCCTCAGTGATACCATATTCTCAATTAGCTTTAGAAATGTCCATTCCTATTTAGTGTCCTACTTCCTTTGCCTTTCTTTTGTATACAGTCTTCACTCTCTCCTTGCCTTTCTTTTCTGCAATCTCACTCAGCTTCTTCCAGTTCCTTTATAGATAGTACTCCCAAATCTGGATAACTGAACTTCTTAGTCATTCAGTTCTCAAAAGAATGGTGACAATGTAATTATTACTGAAATAGTATATGTAAAAGACCTGGAGAATAACCAGTTTAGAGTATGTGAGGCTGATTTTTCTTCTTTCTCTTTCTATATGCTTAACCTCCTTCCTGAACTCCAGATTTCTATTTTCAGACATTAGCTAGACACATCTAATAGCTTATGTGTAAAAAGCAATATTTTAAACATTTTCCCCTCTGCCCTCCTGTGGTCTAACCCTCAATGAGATTGCCCATTTTTCCTCCAGGCATGAAATACCCAAATGACCTTTAATTCCACTCTCTTATTCAACATTACCTCTTGCAATCATTCACTTCTTATTCTGCAATACTGTTAACTCGGTCTCCTACTTCTATGCCCAGTTGACATTCCTGTAGTACTAAAAAAAAAAAAAATCTGTGCACAAAGTTTGCCTAGCTAAGTGTGTTTTACAAAGTGTTACATAATAAATTCATTAGACTCCCATTCCCCTTTTCTTGTCCAGCTAGTCAAGATTAACTTGCCTATGCCTCAGAAATAAGCCACACTCAAATCTCAGGAGCTTAATATACCATGTAGGTGAGTGAATAGGGGATCTCTGTTCATTGTAGACACTCAGGGACTCAGACTAACAAAGGTTATATTTCAACAGTTCATTCATAGTCATGAAGCAGTGTGAAAGAGACACGGCAAATCACTCATTAGTTCTTAGAGCATTTATCAGAAAGAGCACACATCACTTCTCGTGCTACTGGTCAAAATAATTCACGTGACAAATACTAACTTGAAAAAAATGGAGCTGTGCAATCCTACTATGTGTCTGAGAAGAACTGGAATATTTGTGAAATCTTAATGATTATAATCTGACAGTTATAAGGACTTCCACACTGGTTTTCTTGACTACATTGACATTCCCCTTTCTCAAACTCTTTACAACAAAAATTCTGCATCATAAGTCTGCTATTTAAAAAATCCATTACCTTTTCAGTGCTTATCATTGTATGTACAGCACATTTTACTTAATAGTGGCACAAACTGTGTGCTTTCATTTTGCATTTAATAGAATTCCTTGCAGATTTTTGCATGTAACTAAATTGCTTTCATATTTTTAATTTAATTGGCAATATTCTAGTCTACTTCATAGTTAGTTATATTATGTCAAAGGTTGCTTAATCATTTCTCAACTTGTGGGAATTTGGACTATTTCGGGTACTTTATTTTTAGTCTATACAACATTTTTAAAAAGGTTGACTAAGTAGAGTTAAGCTCATTTGAAGACTGAGTTGTCAAATTAGCCTTACACAAATCAGAGATCTTACCCAATGTCAAAAGTTATTAAAGATTTCAAGGATACAAGTAGTGAAAAGGCAGAGGTAAAGCGAAGGGTTTTAGGATATTGAGGATAGCTTGCCAGGTTTTTCTTTCCTGCATAGGATACATACTCTCTGACCCAGAAAAGAAGATGAGATTGCTAAGTATGGTACATGGATTACCATGTCTACGGGGAGTGTTTAGATAATGTTATCTTTATGTAGTTGAATAGCTTATATGGCATTTGCCATAGAGCTATCCCTTATAAATTCATATAATGTAGATTTGTTTATCATAAACGATCATAAACTAGACACATCCTGCTAAAAATATTCATAGATAAGCTTTCTCCTTCTAAACAAATATTTTATAACAGATAAGTTATTAGTACTTTTATAAAGCACAGAAACATCTACCTTTCTTTTCCTTGAATCTCCCCTGATAAAGGAGAGAAATGAATTCTAAACCAATTTATTTAGCTGGTTTCTACACAAGACTCCACTGGTGTATATTTGGAAATTAGTATTCATATTTTAGATTATTTATTTGAGATTTAAGGTAAAAGCAATTAAAATTTTCATTACCCTAACAAAAATATTTGAAAAGATGTTATAAAACATCCAAATTTACTCACCTTTAACAGGAACCTAAACAACAAAACAAACAAGCAAGCAAAATGTAACCAAAGACATCGCAACAGAAAATAGTCTGACAGTAACCAGAGGGGAGAGGGGAGGGAATTTCAGGGGAAAAGGGGAAGGGGTCACAGGAACAAGTATAAAGGACACGTGGACAAAAACTAAGGTGGGTGGAAACGGGAGGGAGGTGGGGAGCACTGGTGGGGGGTGGACTGGGATGGGAGTAAAAGACAGAAAACTGTACTTGAACAACAATTAAAATAAAAATGAAAATAAAAAACAAATTTACCCCATTCCATGCCTGAGCTCCTTATGCTTGATAAATAATATTAGGTTTTCCTGTGAGGAAGAATTTTAGTGGAAATCATGTGAACTGGAAGATTTGTTGTTCTGTCTTTCTCCATATAATACAGTTTTCCTACTTTCTTAACCATTATACAAATACTTTCCAAAGAAGTTGTTTTCTTACTATCAATGTCTAATTAGTAATGCCTGTCTGCTACTAACAGTGGCCTAATTTGGACTTACATATTTTATTTTTGTCTTTTGAAAAATGAACTTGGGTCCTATTAGAATAATTATATGACTAATCACTTCAGTTTTGTTAAGATAAGTACAATGTATCACAAAAGTGTGTAACAAGTTTAATAATTTGGATGTCTCAATAAAAATATACTTCTACTTCTAAATCTGAAATCTCATCAAATATCAGTTAAAGTATTTACATATTTAATATGATATAGCTATTCCATGTGTATATTATGATTCTTATTTCAAAACTTGTGATTTTTTAGCAACTGGGAAATAGCATGCCATATATTTGGTTACTCATAAATATTAATTAATTTATATGTCCAGTTTGGATTTTTGGAAATAAATATGCATCGTTGCTTATGTGTGCTAAAGATCATTATAACCATGATTAATCTCTGTGAAAATTTAAACTCAGTTGGATTGATTAATTAATACTCTGCTCTTTTTCAAAGTGATTTTACAGAAGCATCTTTAAACTCAGATACAAATCGGACAACATTTATAATTCATATTCTAATAAATTATATAATATAATATAATATAGTATATAGTATATAGTATATAGTATATAATAAATATATTATTAAATTCATTTTAATAATATCTTATCTCATATTATATACGATATTATATCTTATATAATATCGTATATAATAAATTCATTTAAGAAAATTAAACCCTGAGTGTAATCCTGATTGCAATTACCTGGATTTCCCTAATCTTTCAGGCTTTTGGGAGAATTGTACCAATATACAATTAAAAATCCCCAAGTCTATAGATTTAGAAAGGGATTGTTTTCCTTGTTCATGACACACCATTTGCTTCGGTTGCTTCTGCTTGGCTACCAGCCCTTGCTCACTTTGTAGTTGGCCAGGGGACAAATTTCCAGGGCTCCTCCATATGGTGCAGCTCACGGAACTCTCACCTGAGCTGCGGTGTGGCAGAAGGATGCTTATGCTTCCTTTTACATCTCACCACTGAAGGGCCTCAATCCCAATGACATAAAGGCTTCCTATTGCAAGGATTTTACTGGAGATTTGAGGCTTCTTGGAAGAAATAAAAATGACACAACAAAATAAAAAATAAACTTGATGCTTAATATGACTGTTCTTCAAATTAAGGAAAAAGAAACAGAAAGGGGAAATTCCTACACGATTCTCTTCATTGGTATAGTCCACTCCAAGACTTGCTTCTCCATCTCAATCACCATGTTTTTCTTTTCTTACTCTAAAATCCACCCCACTGTTTAATTATCCCATTGCAAATCTCCCACTTTCGAGGAATAGCAGAGACTTATCCAAGTATAAGAGATAAAGTTCATTAGAAAGCTTTGCCAAGTAATGAATAAATAAATAAATGCATAAATAAATAAACAACCAAACAACCAACCTACCTCCCTAGGATGTTCTCACTTTGGGCTGGATCATATTTGGGTGCCTATTGTGTCCCATTCACTTACAATTGAACTTTCAATATATGAAGATCTGTCCAGAAAGTATCCAGCCACATACTATGAAAATTAGAGACATTTACTGAAGAAGATACAAGAAACATTGTACACAGGACAATGATGTCTCAGTCCCCCTTGAAGTAGGCCCCTTGGGACCTCACACAGGCATTTCTCCCAGTCACCATCATCTGCCTCAATGTATTTTTCTGTATCTCATTGACAGTCTGAAATCTCTTCCCTTTCAAAGGTAATTTTAGTTTTGGGAAAAGCCAGAAGTCACAAGTCACCAAATCTGGGTTGTGGGGAGCTGCAATACCTAGGTGATTTGATGATTTGCCAAAAATCTCTGCATGATACATGATCATGCGTGTTGTCATGATGAAGCTGCCAGTCACCAGCTGCCAATAGCTGCGGTCTTTTGAATCATCCAAATGGTTTTCACTGAAGAATGTTCAAGCTTAATGCAAAATTTGGTGCAGAATTGTTGTTTTACTCAATCCTTTTGAATGTGGCAGGCACACAGTACAACACATGCTTACTCAACAGACATCTACCTCCCCCAGTGACTAGTACAGTGAAGTCGTCATTGTTCATGGATGCACATTCCAGTTCACTCCCCTTGGCTGCCAGGTTACATCAATGTCACCCAAACCATTCTTGTTATACTAACTATGGCTGGACTTTTTCCAGACAGACTTCATATGCAATATAAGGATTTTTCGTCTTTTTCCAAAAGTAGTTAGAAAAGGTAGTGATTGTTCTTCTGGTTATGTGTGACTGGAAACAGAATATAGGACAAAGGGAAAATACTATAGTAGTCAAATTTAGATGAAATTTTGGTGAAAACTGTTTATGAAGTTTTTGCCCTCTTGTACCATAGGCCTGCATAATATAGGTGAGCCATGAATTCAACTATAAACATCGTTCCTAAGGGCCACTGCTGTTTTCAAACTATAAAAGATCCTAACACACTGGATCATCTCAGTACTACTCACCAGAATAAAGATTCTTCAGAAGCAAATTACTTTTTGTTGCAATCTGCTCAGACCTCAAACAGAGGTCTGAGGCTTTCCATCAGGCAGGATGCTGCTAGGAATTAATTATTCTGAAAATCTTACAGGCAGGCAATCTCATTGCATCTTAGAAACCTTTGGTGACTGCTAAAACTGGAATCTTGTCTCAACGAGCATTCTTCACTAGTCCTTGTTTTCATTTAGCTCTGCTCGTCTGGGTAGATCCCGATTTCTGCTGCTTACCTTTTCCTTGAAACCGAAGGACCCCATTCAGAAGCACACACATTTCATGATATGCTCACCATCTTCCCGGACAATTCCTTTGTCCTAAAGCAGTGTTTTTAAAAGTATAGTACTTCCTGCTAGATAATTTCAAGTGGTGAGCAAATAAGATATAAATAAGCTTGAATGATGTAGCCTTACAGAGAATGTTACTTTCTTGCTAATGCTTCTTTATTCATTCTGAACATGTCAAGAAGAATGTCTCAGTATGTTGCTGATCATCAACACTTCTCTAACATTTTATAAATTTATATCTAAATTGTATATATGTGTTTTTGTGTGTGACTTCACTACAGTACCACTTATTTTCAGACCGAGAACTCAGTTTCTTAAATGACCCCTGTTCTTAGACCTCAGACCTCCAATCCCTGTGTCCCTCCACTCTTCTCTTTCAGCTCTTTGAAGCCTTTTACTAAGCCAAGCCAGCCCATAAGGTCCATAATCAAAACCACTCTGCCTCACACATTGTCATTTCCATTGCCTTATTCTTCCTGAGCTGTATGCATCTAGAAAACTTCTAACTTTGCATGAATGTTATCACCATTCTTTTCTGCTAAGCACAACAGAAGAAATGTCACACCACGCAGAGTGGGACCATTACAGTTTCCTTGTCTTTAACACCATCTGAATATCAACACTACCTACAAATCCCTGATTTCCTACATAGATGGCTCCTGTACCCCACTAGATGCTATTTAAAATGCTTCTGCTTTCTTTTCTATCATACCACCTCCCACGATCTGTTCCACTAATGAGATAAATACATACTTGGGAAATAGAAACCATCCTCCAGTAACTCAAAAAGTAGCTAATCTTATGCATCTCATCATTCTTTGCTTAAAATCCATAAAAATTGTCCCATTACCTTCAGGATAAAGTCTAAATTCCTAGTTTGGCTAGTCATAATCAGTCACTGCTAATCTTGTTCTCTCCTGACCGTTTTCTTCTTGCACTACATGTTGCAGTTATATTGCATTTGTTTCAGTTCTATGAACGAGCCATGCTTTGAGTACTCATTACATAATGTAACCCTTGTCTGCCTGGAGGGCAATAACCAACCTTCCATGTTGGCCAACGTCTGTTTATTATGTAGAGCTCAACTTTGGATGGCAATTATTCCAGGATGTCATAACTGAGTTCCCAGTATTAGATTAGGTATTCCTCATGCACTCTATACTTGCCTTGCATTATCATTTATTTCATTATAGTAAACTGTTCTATTTACTTGCCTGTGATCTTCATTGTCATATGAGATTCTTGAGGCCATTGATTGCATTTTGATACTGTTCACTGAACTCAGTGCCTGGCACCTAGCGTTTGCTTAATGAGTTTCTGAAGACTGAGTGATCATAAGTTCAAGTGGCCATTTTATAATAAATGAGATCTCATGAGAAAGAAAACTATTCTTTATCTCAAGTTCATAGATAGTGCTTCTTGGGTACTGGATAACATAACTCTTAATAGTAAATGAAGCAGGGTGTTTTTCTAAAGTCTTTTTTATGTAGATCAATAGGATTAAAGCAAACATGGTCGTATAAAGCATTTCTGTAACAAAATGATCTTATGTGCATGGAGAGCTGCTATTCAGACATAGTTCAGGGGTAAATCAGTTTTTGATCAGTGTTTAGTAAGTTTAACATTTCATTGTCTGACAAGTCTTTATAAAATGTAGCCATTAAAATGCAGAATTATATTGTGCCCACAAAGATGAGTTCTTTCTTTCTTGTCAAGCACTTGGGACATATCAGTAAGTAAAACAAAGTTCCATGTCCTCATGAAGCTTACATTCTAGCAGGAGTTCTCTCTAACAAATAAATAAAACCAATAAATGAATAAAAAACCATTGTTATGTTAGAAGGTGATAATGATATTGAGAAAACAAAATCACAGTAAGGGGAAAATTGGGGTTGAAGGTATGGTTTGCAATGTTGAGTAGTAAATGGGTAACATCCTATTGAGCAAAGGTTTGACAAGACAAATATGATTAAAGGCTTGATAGCAACAAAATTAGCAGAAGAGCTTCTTAGGTAGTGGGAACAGCTAGTGCAAATTTCCTGAAGTGGAAGCCTGATCGCCACACTCTATATAGCAACAGGAGCTGTGTAGACCCAAATCATTTCATTGTTTTGCAGTATAATATCAATCAATCAGCTTTTGCATTAATCCATGTTTCCTGGATTTATAACCACTCAGTATTTTGGAGCTAGAGCTAACAACATTTCCTGTGTTGAATGCAGGTAAAGGCATAGATACCCTTATGCTCCAAGGAGCAGCCTAGAGGTAGGAATGGCATCCACTTAAGGAAATTGAGAGGCCTGATGAGCACAGGTGTCTAAGTCAAAGACTGTGCTTTTCAATTCAGAGGTGGACTAAGGTAACTTCTGTGGAAAGAGCTAAGATTCTGCTTGAGATTTCAGGTTCTCCTCCAGGACATAATTCAAAGAAAATTTGGAGCCCTCAAGTTCTATCACATAAAGCATGGTCAAATTATTTTATCCAAAAACATATTAAAGCAGTTGTAATAAAACTCCTATTTGGGTTATGGGGGGAACTATATCCAGAAGATATTTAATGTTGAACAATATAGTTATCTTTGAATACCCAAATTAGAGGAAAGTTAGTGGTTTGGCAATATTTCCTTAGAATCCAGCACATCCTTCCTATCAAAGTACTATTGTGTCTTGCACAATAATGTGAAGACATTGTTCAGCTGCTTCTTTGGAAATGACAGTGTCTATATATTTACAACTAATATTTTAGCACTAAATAACCAATCATAAATCTCTGCTTCATTGTTTGTAAACTACTTCAATTAAAGGCATAATTTATTTTAAAAAGTTTTTGCAGAAAAAAGTCACACTCAAAGCTATGCTATATTGACCAAATGGCAGCCACGTATTCTGTCACTTACAGTAAATTGTTGCTTACTCTCAACATCTTTTATAATTAATAAGCCGATCTTAAAGAATGAACACCTATATTTAAGTTTCCAACCTACTATATTTATATAGCATATTGATGATAACAGCGGTAATTAATTATTTAAAGTTTTCATTTATTAACTAAAGACTTCTCTACTGAATAGAATTTCTCTGTACTCTAATATTTCATCTAATGGGAATTGTGTTGGAAATAAGAAAGGGTGACAGCGGAAATAACCTGAGGCATTTTGTAATGAAGATGTGAACCTCAGCTCTTTCGTCCATCCAGACGGTGACATCTTGATCATTCTAATCAGCATACTTTATTTGGATCATGAAAGCACTATAAATATTAAATCACAGTGCAGTCGAACATGGATTATTGCCACTTCTTTTAATGACTGTATGACCAAATTCTATGTAGTATTAATCCAGTGTCAGGCAGAGTCCTAAGACAGTGCTATTAAAGTGGAATAATTATTTTTTTATTATTATCATCAAATTGAGGAGGACTTGAACATCTAATAACTTTTGTGAAGGAAGCCTTGCCATTTTAGGAACTATAGTCAATCTTTTACAAAATTCACCACAAATTTTACCACTCTTCCTTTTCTAGGAAATAGTGATTGCCATAGTTCCATAACTAAACATTTCCCATTTATAGTCATGTGACTACCGTAATATGGAGTTTAAAGATTCAAATGCAAAATACTGGAAAAGTGGAAGTAAGGATTTTTATAGTAATGCAAATCTGTGTTGCATATGTTAAATACTTTCATGGGTTAGAACATGAATTGTGTTTAATAGCTCAACATTTTTTGTTGGGTTTGCAGTGATAATAGAGTGTTATCCACATTTTTAAGGGGATATCCTGATTTCTCAAATATTTACTTATTACATTTTCATGTCTACTAGGAAACATACAGACAAGTATTTCATATAAAAGGGGATGTTATTATTTCTAAAAGGCTTTTTTTGTGTGTGTGTTTTTATTAACCAACACAACACTTATCCCTAATAGGTAAACCTCGGTAGGTTCTCTAGTCAGAATGTTCATACAGGAACCAGTCTGAGACATGTCCTTAAACAAGGGGACTTCTGAAGTTAGTAAAGTGATAGCACACCATTGACAGTAGCACCAGAGAGGTAAATCATGGAGGGGAAACAGCCAAAAGACTTTAAGTAAATCTGAATGCAGGTATATTTTTCTCAACACATTCTTTTCTTTATATTCATATTCCTTTTATTGTTCTCTCTGTTTTTCCTTTTCTCCTCGTAGATTCCAAAGCAATTGAGATTGCTGGAAAATATTACTCCTCTAGCAAATTAAGCTTTATTTTGGAAGCAAAAAGTGTTAGCAGTTTCTCTAACTTGGCTTTTCCTTTAGGTGTACAAAAGTGACTTCCTAGATAAAGCAAAAGGATCAACCAGAATGTTCTTTTAATATAAAATAGTGTCTCTTAAGGGAGAAAATTTTCCTAATGTAAATTGCCAGCATGCTCAGTACATGAAGTTGTGACATTTTTGAGCATTTTCCATCCATCCAGCAAGTATTTATTGTGTGTTAGGAGGTATATAAAAGCAGGGTGAATTGTAGACATAATATAAAACAGAAACCCCATGTTTTGGGACCTTGAAATCTATTCAGAAAGATAAAGTACATACATGTGAGACAGTTTATTAATAATACCAAGCAACAAGTTTAGTGCTACAATTATTTCACTTTTTGTTAATTTTTTTTCCAGTTGCTTTGGCTCTTCCTTTCACTGGCCCATTGCATTTTCTATCTCTCCATTAAATGATGGCATGTCTTGAATCTGGGTTCTGAATTCTCTACATTATCTCTAGTCTTTCAGGAGGCAAGGCCCTCCATATCCATTAATTTTCACCTATACCCAAGGACACTGACGTTTATATCTCTAGGCCACTCTCTTTGGCCTTCCTGATATTTCCTCTTGAATAATAGATCCTAAAACTGATTCATGGTCTTCATTTCCAACCTAGAACCTATGCCAGTATTTTTGTCTCAGGGAGTGACACCAACAGTCATCCAATGTGATGTGAAATCTAGAAACCCAATAGGTCTCTTGGCCTTTATTTCTCAATTCT
>PVKM010028655.1:0-18162 GCA_004027735.1 Carollia perspicillata
AGAACAATGTGTAAGTACCCTACCTCCCACTCTTTTGGAGTTGCCCAAGGCCTCAGGGGCACCTTTTTCAGGCCGGGGGCAATTCTCCCCAACCCCTTTGCCCCATGCTTCTTTTTTCCCCTTGGGTTTTGGCTGTGCCCACATACCTCAGTGGGTGTGGGTGGGTGCCAGGGAGGACCTACCGGAGGCTCTGGAAGCACCTGTAGAGGATATACTTATGGCACAGGTTCTGCAGCCTGAGTACAGTCAGCTCCAGGGCGCTGGTGGTGAGCTCCCGTGCTTTGCTGCGCAGGTAGTGGGGCATTCCCTGCTCAGCATCCTCACTCAGGAGCTGCAGATTCTTCCTCTGGGCCTCCACGTCCATGTGGTATACCTTCCCCTTCAGAGGCATTGAGGTTATATACAAAGGGGGTTGGGTCACCTTTCGGATGGATGCCCCTGCGATAGGAACAGAAGCCGATTTCTTGGGCTTTGTGGGAACCTGGTGGGTCCGTGGTTTCTGGGTAAACTCAGTTGAACTCATGGCCCTCTGATTTCCTGGGGTGGTCTTCTGGGTATTAGGAGACCTGGGCAAGCGTGGCCTTCTGCTTTGGCAAGCAGATTGGGTCCGGCTTAGGGGAGGTGACAGTGATGCCTTTTCCAAGTCCCTCCATCGATTGGTAGTCACGAAAATCATTTTCTCCTCATCTTCCCCTGGCTGCTCCAGCTCCCTCCGCGGGCCCCCCTCCTCCTTTTCCAGCTGGACCGATCTCTGCTGCTCCCCCTTGGCCACCTTCTTCATCTCCCACTGCCGCAGCTTCTCCTGGTGCTCCTGCTCCAGCAGAGCCCACTCCTTCTGCCGCTGCAGCCACATCTCCTCCTCCTCCAGCCACTGCTGCCTCTGCCTCTCCCAACTGAGTTCCTCTTCCCAGGGCTCCATCTCACTCTCCAAGGCCACAGTCCTGGAGCTGTCTGGGGACAGCTGCTCCCCACAATGAGACTTGATGTGGAGTCCTTCTTTCTCTTGGGCTGCTTCCTGGAAGAAGTCCTCCTGGTCTTTGACTTTGTGGCCTGGGCTCTCTGCCGCTGGTATTTCCCATTTCTGAGAAAACCCGTGATCCACCGAGGATGGGAACACAAGCTGAAGACTTTCAGTGTCCTGGCTGCTGTATACATCTGCGATCCTCAAATGCGTGGTCATGGTGGAAAGCGGCTGACATATTGAAGAACTAGGACCACTGTCCCCAGCTGCAGCCATGGGACCTGGGGAAAATGGTGAAAACAACTGCTCCTCCTTCCTGGGTTCCTGCTGGGTTTCCTCCATGACTGATTCTTTCTTTGGAATGGTCTCTTTCTCAGGGGGGCCCGGGGAGTCAATGAAGATCTTGACTGGGTCTTTTCCTTGACCTCCAGCAGTCTGAGCCTTCTTCAGCTGGAACTCTAGGGCATGCTTTATCAGGAGAAGGTCATGGTACTTTCCCCCTACAATTTCTAACTGCCTTATTAGGGCATCCCTCTTACTCTTGAGGACTTGGAGGGACTGCTGAAAGTACAGCCTCTGGCTACTGAGTTCCTTGGTCATCTCTGTTTTCAGTTGCTTGTATTTGGTCTCCAGGCTCCTGTTCTCATCATGCTGGAGGATCAAGGCCTTGTTGAGGTTCTCCACCACAGCTGAGATGTACCTGATGGCCTTGACCTCCCCCTGGTTGAACATGGTGGAGTCCAGGAGCTCCTGCAGCATGGACCTCACCTCGGAAACCTTTGTGCAGGCAGTATTCTTATCCTGGAGCATCTGCTCTGGGCTCAGTGGCTGAGGGTAGGATGTAAATTTTTGCAGACTTTGTTCCTGCCAGCCTTGCCAGAAGGTGTGTTTGGACACTAGAAGAAGTAGAAAGAATAAAGACAACAACCTCCCACGGGTCCCAAGGATTACACTGCTTTTCCAGGTGCTGCTTGGCCAAATTTCCATCCAACCCCCCTAGAGCTTGGCAAGGAGCTGGGGCTACACGTGAGGCCAAGCGAGAAGGTGGCAGATCTCTGCCCGGCTCAGAGCTTGCCCAGGGCTTACCTGCAGGGTCCAGAGGAGCCTGAAACTATTCAATCCAGTTAACTCAATTCAGACTACTCCTGATCCTCCTTATTTCCCTGGAGTAAAGTTATTTTCTAATCATGCTACTTCCCAGCCTCAATATCTGTGTTTCTCAACTATCCAAACTCTGGGAGCCTACCTGGCATTTGGACACCCCATCACCTGGGACACTTTATCTCCCTTTCTTGTTATCACTGGACTGTGTTTATAGAGAATTTATCATATGGTCCTATGCCTGTTCGCATGTGTTTTTTTATGACTAATGTCTTTTTCCATTTGAAGGGTTACAAACTCCTTTGATACTTTGATGAAAGCAGACGACCTTCTCTCCCCACAAAATATATACAAACAAAGGCTGTGCACTCTGTGTTTGAACCTGTTCATAGACACAGGTCCTCAGGGCTGGGGCATGGTCAGAGTTGTATCCCCTTGGATCTGCTGTGTGTAGGGCTGCCTATGTGTGATTATCTTGGAGTGTCCATTCATTTGCTCATTCAGGGAACATCACTGGAAAAAAAAATGTTGGCTAACTTTGGATGGAGGCTAAAGGAAATATGGAAATTAAATGACCTGGATCTCAAGCTAGCATCAAGCTAATATTGTCAGAGAGGCCAAATGGCCTAGTGGTTCAGGGTTTGAGTTGTGGAATCAGATAACTTGAGCTTGAGTCCCATCCTTACCACTGGCTTTGGGCAAATTTCCTAACCTCTCAGTGCCTCCATTTCTGGAAAATGGGGATGATCCCAACACCTAACTCATAGTATTTAACTTAAATCATCTTCAGTGCCAAGCATAGAATGAAGTACCTCATAAGTACTCAATAACTAATTCCTAAAAAGAAATGAATAAGACACAACCTTTGCCCTCTAGGAGTTTATAATCCAGCAAGGAAGTAAGTATATAAGTAACTCTATTTAGAGAAGTAATATAGCAAGGACTGTAGAAGAGATCATCTCCTTCTCATCCGCCTTTCCCTGCTTCCTCCTTCCCCCGTCCATGGGCCTTGCCTGGTGATAAGGGCCCTGGCCACAGCAGTCAGCGGTAAAATGCAACGGTCAGCTATTGTGTATTAAGCCCTCAGCATGTTCTAAGGACGGTGCCAGATGTCTGTACCAAGTGGAACCCACAAGTGGGCAGTGTCCTCCTCATTTTGTATATGAGGAAGATGAGGTTCAGAAAAATGAAGTAACTTGCTCAGTCACACATCCAAAAACTGGCACATGGGGTTCACACTCAGCTCTGTCTGACTCTGAAGCTCATGCTTTTGAGTAAGATTAAGAAGCCAGAAAACCTAAGTGTAGGGCCTGGTTTCGCCACAGGCTTTCTTTGTGGTCCCTTCCCTTCTTTGAGCTTCAGTGTTCTCATCTACAAAATGTGGGAGTTAGATAATCTCAGGTGCCTTCTAGCGCTGGCAGGAGTGAAATTTTAAGGTTGAACCTTGTTGTTGACTGACCACTTCTGCAGCAGCCACAATTGAGAAGGTCTGGGAACCTTTGGCCTTGTTTCACCAGACTTTTGGCTCTGGGGCTGGGTTCAGAGTAAGGAAAGGATGCACCTCAGGCTCTAGCGACAAACTCAACCCTTTCTGGCCTTCTAGCTTTGCTCCCCCGATGTCGCGTGAGGTCACAGCTCCAGGGAGCACCCATGGGAACCTGTCTCCACAGCACCCCTTCCTCCAGCCCTGAGGGGCAGCTCAGAACCCCTCAGTGCTCAGCTCAGGTTCAGTGCCTCAGCCACTCCCCATCCATCTCAGATGAAGCTTCTGTTTTGTCTGAGTCAGAAAGACCCCCACAGACGCTGGTACATGGCTTCTCCCCTGAGATGGCATCTGCTCCACCCAGCGCCACTCCCATGTACTCCTGGAACCTACTTTGTGCCCTTTTCTTTTGTCCTTCAATGAGAGTGGAGCAAAGGGAAATGAGAGACTCGATGCCTCCTTTGGTGGTGATGAGAGAGAGAGGTAACACCTTCTCCATCACCTCGATCCATTCGTCCAGGCTTTCCTCTTCCTTCTCACTCTTCCTGTTCCTGATCTCATAGGTCAGACTGTCACCTAGAGAGGAAGTGGAGGTTACAGCTCTAATTCTGTTTTCTAGGGAGCCCCAGGCAGCCCTATTGCACAGGGGTGACAACAGCAGGTTTTGAGGTCAAATTGATTTCACCTCTTACTAGTTGCGTGTTGTTGGGCAAATCCCTTATTCCCCTGAGCTTCAATTTCCTTGCCTGTGAAAGGATTAGGTGGAGATTAAATGAGATAATACATGTAAAGTGATCGACATAAGGCCTGCCTTGTAGTAAGTATGTAATAGACATTAAACAATATTGTTGTACTATAAGGCCGAGGTGTCAGCCTTGTTATTGCTCTATCCCCACATTGCCTAGTCCAATATCTGGACATTTAAATGAATTAACTGGACTCAACAGCCCTGCTTAGTTCTTGGGGGCAGCTGAAGAACCACTGAACTGAGAGCTCCTCCGGGGCAGGGCAGTGTGAGGGGCGTGGGGCACATCCCTGTGCCACCCTCCTCCACTACTGCGGTAGCCACCAAACTGCACAGCAGACTCTCGTGATGGGATAACTCTGATAATGGGTGCAGCATCTGGCTCCAGGGCTGCGTGCAACTGGTCCACACCCAAACGGCTATGCTAGTTTCTCACTGTGACATCAGTGCTGTTGCCCCAGCATCCATGCAGTAAAGGTCATTTAGCACTGTGAATAAACCCTTGGGTTCCTATATAAAATAACTAGTTTGTGCCACCAAAAACCTGTTAGAACTAATAAACAAATTCAATAAAGTTGCAGAATACAAAATCAACATACAAAGATCAGCTGTATTTCTACACACGAACAATGAATTACCTGAAAAGGAAGTTTTAAAAACTACAATTTACAATAGCATCAAAAACAATAAGTACTTAGGAATAAATTTAACTGGGGAGGTGAAGGATCTCTACACTGAAAACTGTAAGGTATTAGTGAAAGAAACTGAAGAAGACACATATAAATGGGAAGATACCCCATGTTCACAGATTAGAAAAATTAATATTGCTAACATGCCCATGCTACCCAAACCCATCTACGGATTCGATGCAACATGAATGCACTTTCTGCAGAAATAGTAAAAAGGATTCTAAAATTTATGTAGAGCTATAAAAGCCCCCAAAGCTGAATCAATCTTGAGAAAGATAACAAAACATCACACTACCTGATTTCAAGCTGTATTACAAAGCTATAGTAATCAAAACAGCACAATGCTGACATAAAACACAGACACATTGAGCAATGGAGTAGAATCAAGAGTCCAGAAATAATCCCATGTGTATACAGTTAACTAATATTTGACAAGGGAGCCAAGAACACACATAGTCTCTTCAATAAGTGGTATTGGTAAACCTAGACATTCACATGCAAAAGAATGAAATTAGATACCTGTCTTTTTTAAAGTATATTTTATTGATTATGCTATTATGGTTGTCCCAATTTTTCCCTTTGCTCCCCTCTGCCAACTACCCCCATTTCCCTCAGCAATCCCCTAATAGTTCATGTCCATGGGTCATGCATATAAGTTCTTTGGCTTCTCCATTTCCTATACTGTTCTTAACATCCCCCTCTCTATTTTCTACCTACCATTTATGCTTCTTAATCCCTGTACCTTTTCTCCCATTCTCCTCCTTCCCCCCTGCCTCTGATAACCCTCCATATGATCTCCAAATCTATGATTCTGTTCCTATTCTAGTTTTATTGGTTTGTTTTTGTTTTTTAGATTAAGTTCTTGATAGTTGTGCATTTATTGCCATTTTAATGTTCATAGTTTTGATCTTCTTCTTTTCTTGAGTAAGTCCCTTGAACATTTCATATAATAAGGGCTTGGTGATGATGAACTCCTTTAGTTTTACTCTGTCTGAGAAGCACTTTATCTGTCCTTCAATAATGATAGGTTTGCTGGATAGAGTCATCTTGGATGTAGGTCCTTGCCTTTCATGACTTTGAATACTTCTTTCCAGCCCCTTCGTGCCTGCAAAGTTTCTTTTGAGAAATCAGATGATACTCTGATGGGAATCCCTTTGTAGGTTACTCTCTAGTTTTCTCTCGCTGCTTTTAAGATTCTCTCTTTGTCTTTAACCTTTGGCATTTAAATACGATGTGTTTTGGTGTGGTCCCTCTTTGGGTCCAACTTGTTTGGGACTCTGTGCTTCTTGGGCTTGTATGTCTATTTCCTTTGCCAAATTAGGGACGTTTTCTTTCATTATTTTTTCAAATAACTTTCAGTTTCTTGCTCTTCCTCTTCTCCTTCTAGCATCCCTGTGATTTGGATGTTGGCACATTTGGAGGTGTCCCAGAGTCATCTTATTGTCTCCTCGTTTTTTTTTTTTTTAATTCTTGTTTCTTCATTCTGTTCTGGTTGACCGTTTATTTTTTCCTTATGTTCCAGTTCGTTGAGTTGAACCCTGGCTTCTTCCCCTTCACTGTTGTTTCCCTGTCGATTTTTCTTTATTTCACTTAGCGCAGCCTTCATTTCCTCTGTTATGCTTTTGCCATACTCAGTGAGCTCTCTAAGCATTCTTATCACCAGTGTTTTAAACTCTGCATCTGATAGGTTGGCTATCTGTTTCGCTTAGTTCTTTTACTGGGGTTTTGTTCTGTTCTTTCATTTGAGCTATATTTCTGTCTCCTGATTCTGGCAGCCTCCCTGGGTTTGTTTCTGTGTATTAGGTAGAGCTGTTTCAACTTGGTGTCTTAGTGTACCCGGTACCTGTTCCATTGTATGGGGTGGAGCCTTAAGTAATTGCGAGGGTGGGGCAGCTGCCTTCAGTGCTTTGCGGCTTTGTATGTGGGGGGAGGGGTCACAGAGGGAGCAGTGTTGCTGCCTGATTGCTGGAGGCTTGCTTGGCACTTGCCCCACTTCCAGTCTCTTATGTGACTGGTGCCATTCTATCAGTTGTCCCGGTGGTGATTCCCAGAGTGGGTGGATTTGTCTACGTTCTAGGACCCTGCTGGTCCTTTCAGTGGACTCTCCTGAGAGACCTGCAGTTTCTTCTGCGGCCCCAAGCCCTACTGGTTTTTACAGCCAGGGGTTGTGATACTTTATTTTCCCAGCATTGGAACTCTGTCCTGTGCAGTCTGGCCTGGGGTTTGCTTCCTTAATATCCCTAATGTGGGACCACCCATTCCGCCAGCTGTTGCCACCACTGCCTGGCCACCGCCACACCACATCTCTGTTCCAGCTCCTGGTCTCTGCCACTCCTACCTGTCTGGATGAACATGTCTTCTTTAAATTCTTGGTTGTCGGACTTCCATACAGTTTGATTTTCTGGCATTTCTGGGTGTTTTTTGTTTTGAGGCAAATCGTAATCCTTGTTATGGTTGTGCAAGGAGGTGAAGAATGCCTGCCTATGCCTCCATCTTGACCAGAAGTCCTAGATCCCTATCTTATACCAGTCACAAAAAGTAACTTCAAATGGATTAAAGGCTTAACTGTAAGATCTGAAACTATAAAACTCTTAGAGGAAAACATAAAGGAACAGCTTCTTGATATTGGTCTTGACAATGATTTTTATTTTTTGGATATGACATCAAAATCAAAGAACAAAAAATAAATAAACAAGTTGGATCACATCAAACTAAAAAGTTTCTGCAGTAAAAGAAATGATCAACGAAATGAAAAGGCAATCTTCAGAATGGGAAAAATGTTTGCAAACCCTATGTCTGATAAGGGGTTAATATCTAAAATATATAAGGAACTCAAATAACTTGATAACAAAAAAATCCAGTTTAAAAATAAATAGACATTTTTCTAAAGAAGACATACAAATGGCCAAAAGTACATGAAAAGATGTTCAACATCACTAATCATCAGGGAAATGCAAGTCAAAACCACAATGAAATACTCCCTCTCACCTGTTAGAATGGCTATTATGAAAAAAATAAGGGATAAGTATTGGTGAGATGTGGACAAAAGGGAACCTTTGTGCATCACAGGTGAGAATGTACATTGGTACAACCATCTTGGAAAAACAGTATAGAGGTTCCTTAAAAAATTAAAAATAGAATTACCATATGATCCAGCAATCCCACATCTGGATATATATCTAAAAAAAATAAAATGACTATCTCCAAGACATATCTGTATGTCCAGGGTCATTGAATTGTTATTTATAAGAGCCAAGACGTGGAAATAACCTAAGTGTCGGTCAATGAATGAGTGAATAAAATGTGGTATAATGGAATATTACTCAACCACAAAAAAGAACAAAATCTTACCATTTGCAACAACATGGATGGACCTAGAGGATGTTATGCTAAGTGAAATAAGTCAGACAAAGACAAATACCACATGATTTCACTTACATGTGGAGTCTAAGAAACTAAACAAACAAAATAGAAACAAAATCATAAATACAGAGCATAAACTCATGACTCATGGTTGCCAGATGTTAGGGGGGTTGGAGGGCTGGGCAAAGAAGTTGAAGGGATTAAGAAGTACAAATTTTGCCCTGGCTGGCGTAGCTCAGTGGATTGAGCATGGGCCTGTGAACCAAAGAGTCACTGGTTTGATTCCCAGTCAGGGCACATGTCTGGGTTGCGGGCCAGTTCCCAGCAGGGAATGCACTAGAGGCAACCATACATTGATATTTCTCTCCCTCTGTCCTTCCCTTCCCCCTTTAAAGATAAAAAAAATAAAATCTTAAAAAAGAAGTACAAATTTTAAGTTACAAAACAGTCATGGCGATGTAAAGTACAGCATGGGGAATATAGTCAGTAATACTATAGTAACTAAGTATGGCGCGTCAGGTAGGTACTAGACTGATTGAGGAAATCATTCCATAAACTATGTAAATGTCTAACTCTAACCACTAAGCTGTACACCTGAAGCTAACATAATATTGAATGTCAACTGTAATTGCAAAATCAGAAAAACATTTTAAATGTGGTATATACAATGAAATGTTATTCAGTTATAAAAAGAAAGAAATCCTGTCTTTTGTTGTAACATGGATGGACCTGAGGATGTTATGCTAAGTGCAGTAAGTCAGACGGCCGAAGACTGGCTATACTGTATGATCTCATGTATAGAATTTGACAAGTGGAACTCATAGAAATAGTGAGCTGATTTGTGGTTACCAGGGGCTGGGGAATGGGCGTAAATGGGAAGATGTTGGTCCAAGGGTAAACTTTCAATTATCAGATAAATTCTAGGGATCTAATGTACAACGTTGTGACTATCATTAACAATACTGTATTATACACTAAAATTTGCTAATAGAGTAGATCTTAAATGTTCTCACCACATAAAAAAAGGGTAACTATGTGAGATGATGGATGTATTAAGTAACTTTGTGATAATCACTTCAAAACATATAGGTATATTATTGTACACTTTAAATTTACACAATGTTATTTGTCAATTGCATCTCAATAAAGTGGATTGAGTGGCTTAGTGGATTGAGTGCCGGCCTTCGAACCAAAGGGTGGTTTGATTCCCAGTCAGGGCACATGCCGGGATTGCCAGCCAAGTCCCTGTGGTGGGGGGTCATGAGAGAGGCAACCACACACTGATGTTTCTGTTCCTCTCTTTCTCTCCCTCCCCTCCCCTCCCTAAAAATAAATAGATTAAAAAATTTTTTTAAAGTCATCATTGGTAAAAAATAAATAAATAAAATAGCTAGAGTGGGTTTGAATTTTGTTTCCATCTTATTAAGAAATGAGATATCATAATGGACCCATGAATTAGGCTTCATCGCACACGGCAGCTAATATCTGACAGCCACCTGTTTGCTGCTCTGGGGAGTGAAGGCAATGTGCTGTGGCATGAGCATGGGAATGTTTCACTGGAGGGGCACCGTGATCCGTCTTTGCTCTCTCCACACTGGTCAGCCCACACCCCACACCCCACTCCCAGAGAATGCTGACCAAGGGTGGGGAAAGGAAGAGACTGAATGAGCTGGAATGCACTGCTCACGGGGCTGCACCAGCCTGCAAACTCACCCCAGTCACCCAGCCAGTGGAGGATCTCGTATAAGTGCTTCTCCTTAGTCTTAGCATCTTTGGAGAAGGAGGCAATTTTCTCCAACAAGATGAATCTGTTCTTGCCCTTTTGCTCCATCTGGTAAAATTTTGCCTTTTCTCTTAAATCGTATCCTAATTCTTCCTGGAAGCGAGTGATGACACAATTGACATTGTCCAAGATGTCAGAGAGCTGGGAAGAAATGTCCTGTATGGAAGATAGAAGACTGTAGTGTTTAGAGCTATGAACTGTGGAACCAGATGCCACGTTCTAGTAGTGTGATCTTAGACCAGTCATTTAAACTCTTGGGGCCTCTGTTTTCTTATTTGTAAAGTAGGGATTATTCAAGTAACTATGTCACAGGGTTTTTGTAAATATTAAATGAATTAATATTTGTAAACCACTTAGGACAGTGTCTGGCACATAAAATAAGTAGCTTTTATTACTGTCATTTTGATTATTAAGGTGAGGGCCCTGGCCGGGTGGCTCAGTTTGTTAGAGTATTGTCCCAATACTAAGGTTGTGGGTTCAATCCCCAGTCAGGGCACATACAAGAATCAACCAATAAATACATAAGTAAGTGGAACAACAAATCTCTCTCTCTCAAATCAATAAATAAAATAAAATAAAAATATCTAAAAAGAGAGAGAGAGAGCCCTGGATGATGTGGCCCAGTGGATTGAGCCCTGGCCTGTGAACTTGAAGGTTGCCAGTTCGATTCCTGGTTGGGGCACATGCCTGGGCTGCAGGCCAAGTCCCCAGTGAGGGGGGCGCATAGGAGGCAACCACACATTGATGTTTCTCTATCTCTCTTTCTCCCTCCCTTTCCCTCTCTCTAAAAATAAATAAAATCTGGACCTCCGGCCAAGATGGAGGCATAGGTAGACACACTGTGCCTCCTCACACAACCAAAAGAAGGACAACAACAATTTAAAAACAAAAACAACCAGAACTGACAGAAAAATTGAACTGTATGGAAGTCTGACAACCAAGGAGTTAAAGAAGAAACATCCATCCAGACTGGTAGGAGGGGCGGAGATGGGCAGCCAGGTGGGGAGTACTTGCAGCAAGGTGGCAGCTAGTGGAGCAGGTGGTCCCACATTCGAATGCAGATAAACCGAGAGGAAAAACTGGGGAGCGAGATAGACCGTGCAACCCAGGGCTCCAGCACAGGAAATAAAGGCTCAAACCTCTGATAGAAAACACCCGTGAGGGTTGAAGCGGCAGCAGGAGAAACTCCCAGCCTCATAGGAGAGTTCATTGGAACGACCCACAGGGTCCTAGAACGTACACAAACCCACTCACCTGGGAATCAGCACCAGAAGGGCCCACTTTCCTTGTGGGTAGCGGGGGAAGTGACTGGAAACTGTCAGAGTGGAGCAAGCACCATTGTTCCCTCTTGGATCCCTCCCCCACATGCAGCATCACAACACAGTGATGTGGGTTGCCCCGCCCTGGAGAACACCTAAGGCTCTGCCCCTCACTACATAACAGGCACAGTGAGACAAAAAAAATGGCCCAAATGAAAGAACAGATCAGTCTACAGCCATACCACCTTGAATGCGCCCAATCTTGTCTGAAAGAACAGATCAAAGCTCCAGAAAAAATACAACTAAGTGACTAAGAGATAGCTAACCTATCAGATGCAGAGTTCAAAACACTGATAATCAGGGTGCCCACAGAACTGGTTGAATATGGTTGCAAATTAGATGAAAAAGTGAAGCCTATGCTAAGTGAAATAAAGGAAAATGTACAGGAAACCAACAGCGATGGGAAGGAACCCGGGACTCAGATCAATGGAGTGGACCAGAACGAAGAAAGAAACATTCAACCAGAAAAGAATGCAGAAACAAGAATTCAAAAAAATGAGGAGAGGCTTAGGAACCTCCAGGACATCTTTAAACATTCCAACATCCGAATCATAGGGATGCCAGAAGGAGAAAGAGCAACAAATTGAAAACTTATTTGAACAAATAATGAAGGAGAACTTTCCCAATCTGGCAAAGGAAATAGACTTCCAGGAAGTCCAGGAAGCTCAGAAAGTCCAGGAAGTCCAGGAAGCTCAGAGAGTCCTAAAGAAGTTGGACCCAAGGAGGAACACACCAAGGCACCTCATCATTACATTAGCCAAAATTAAAATGAAGGAGAGAATTCTAGAAGCAGCAAGAGATAAGGGGACAGTTACCTACAAAGGAGTTCCCATCAGACTGTCAGCTGATTTCTCAAAAGAGACCTTATAGGCAAGAAGGGGCTGGAAAGAAGTATTCCAAGTCATGAAACACAAGGACCTACATCCAAGACTGCTCTATCCAGCAAAACTTTCATTCAGAATGGAAGGGCAGATAAAGTGCTTCTCAGATAAGATCAAGTTCAAGGAATTCATCATCACCAAGCCTTTATTATATGAAATGTTAAAGGAATTTATCTAAGAAAAAGAAGGTAAAAAATAGGAACAGTAAAATGACAACAAACTCACAATTATTAACAACCACACCTAAAACAAAAACAAAAACAAACTAGGCAAACAACTAGAACAGGAACAGAGTCACAGAAATGGAGGTCACATGGAGGGTTATCAGCAGGGGAGTGGGAGGGGGAGAGAGGGGGAAGGTACATAGAATAAGTAGCATAAATGGTAGGTAGAAAATAGACAGGGGGAGGTTAAGAATAGTATAGGAAACGGAGAAGCCAAAGAACTGTCATGTATGACACATGGACATGAACTAAAGGGAGGGAATATGGGTGGGAGGGGGTGTGCAGGGCAGAGGGGAATAAAGGGGGAAAATGGGACAACTGTAATAGCATAATCAATAAAATATATTTTAGCCCTGGCTGGTGTAGCTCAGTGGCTTGATTGCGGGCCTGCAAACCAAAGGATCCCAGTCAGGGCACATGCCTGGGTTGCAAGCCAGTTCCCAGCAGGGGCCGCATGAGAAGCAACCATACATTGATATTTCTCTCCCTCTCTCCTTCCCTTCCCCTCTAAAGATAAATAAATAAAATCTTCAAAAAAATAAAATAAAAAATATTTTTAAAAATAAATAAAATCTTTAAAAAATAAAATAAAGAGAGACAGACCAAAGACCAAGTTAGGGAGAGAATACTAAAAATCCACAGCAAACATTACTTCAGAATTTCAGAATTTGCTGGGGATGTCTGGACATCTCTCCTTAGAAGGACCCAAAGGCAAAAGACTGGAAAAATTAGGCTCCAAGAAACTCTCAGGATCAGAGGCTTCCATAAAAAATGCACTACTAGAGGCTCTCAAGCAGGATGATTCCAGCCTTCAGTCATTTCACTGTGAGCTTCTAGGGCACACGTTAGGGGATTCTGAGAGGTCGCCAAGAACTGACTCCAGTTACAAACTCTAGGACCCTCCTCTTGTCTTGCTAGGACTGACCCCTCTGTCTCAGGGTCATCCTGGAGTTTCCAGGGGCTGTTCCCTTCCTGGGCCCAGCCCTGTCTCAGGAGGTCGATATTTTGCACTAATCTGTCTGCAAACCTAGCTTGCCTAGGGTCCCAGGACTCCTGAGGGCCCAGACCTGAATCTTGCCCAAATATGGGACCAGTCCCCAACTGCCACTTCAGACCCCAACGGAAAAATATTGCCTCGTCTCCAGGGTTACCTCCTGAGCCCGAGTTAGCTGGGCAGCCTCAATCCTCGAGATGATGGCTTTCACTGATGCAGGGGTCACCAATTGTGGGGGCTTGTCCTCCTCCATTTTGGATCACTTTGTCAGTCACAAAGATGTCCTGTGTCTCTGGTATACAAGCCTGGACATGTGATGTTGGCTGCTTCGGAGTTAAGGGCTCCGGGGCAGCTCCTGAGCGCCCTATGCCTACCTAGCCAGAGCACCCGGTAACTGCCAGACATCAGGTTCCAACTGACCTTCTTTTCTCCAGTGACATCATCAGTTTGATTGGAAGAATGTGTCCCTGTCATCTATCTGCTGGATTATCTAGCTGATATCTAATATATATTACCGTGACCTGTTGCTTTAAAATCTTTAAATGTTTTGCTCCCAAAATAAGTGTTAATGGCTAAAAATAGAAAAAAAGCAATTAGAAAAAGTTCTTTTTCCCAAAGAGAACTTTTTAAAAAATTACAGCTAATCAATAACAAATGTTTGCATTTGCACCGGGGACCAGGGCTCAATCAGCACTTTTACTTCCTGAAGGTAATCGTCACTACAAGAGGCCTTTTTAAAACAAATGGCTAAAATGGACAATGGTGTATGTCCAGGACCCAGGACTGTGCCTGGCACATAGTAGGCACTTAATAAACACTTGTTGAATGAATAAATATGTAAGTACAAATACATATACATGCAAATCGTTCTATGCTACTGAAAAGTATTCCCATTTAGCAGATAAGGAATTAAAGCAGGTTCAGTTCTTTGAAGTGCCATAGCCACTTAATAACTAGTCATCTGACACCCACCGTCTTTCACATACTATCATTCATTCACCTACTCAGTGCGATCTGTCTCTGAGGCATTCAAACCCTGTTTTATGGACACCTGTCTATGTGTCTGGCACTAGATGGTCCTTTAACCCTTACAATTTCAGAGCATGTCGTAGCCTATAAATAATTTATTCACCCTTACAAACGTGTGAGGTAGCTTCAGTTCAGAGTTAAGAGATTTACCTGAAGTTGCAGAGCTGGGAGGTTCAGAGTCGGGAGGTTCAGAGTCAGGACTTCAGCCTGGTTTCCTGACTTCCAATCTAAGGTTCTTTCCTTTTCCTCTTCCCCTCTTCCTTCCTTTAAACCTAACATATTGATAATTAGATTATATATAAATGACCTAAACATCCAATTAAAGGATAAAGATTTCAAGATTCAATTAAAACCCAAGATTCAACCATGTGCTGTTTATAAGAAACACACATTAAATAAGAAGGCACATATAGGTTAAAAGTAAAAGGATGGAAAGAAATAAACAATGCTAATACTGTAATGATCAAAAGAACACTAGAGTAGCTATATTAATATCAGATTTTGGAACAAGAAATATTAGCAAAGGTCAAAAGGGAGGAATCTTCCATATCAATAAAGGTGTCAGTTAATAAAGAGGACATAATCCTGTATGTGTATGCACCAATAACATAGCTTCAAAATACATGAGGCAAAAAAACTTATAGAAGTCAAAGGAGAAATGGATAAAACTACAATTGTAGTTATAGATATTAATACTTCTCTTAGAGGAATTGGGTAGAAATAGAAAAAGTGAGTAAGGATATAGAGATTTTGAAAAACACTATCAACCAACATAATTCAATCGACATTTATGGAACACTTCACCCAACAACAGTAGGACATATATTATTTACATACACATACAAAACAGTAATCCGGGCCATAAAACAAGTATCAATATACTTAAGAAGATTAGAATCATACAAAATATGTTCTCTGACCACAATGAAATTAAACTATAAATCAATAATTGAAAGATATCTAGAAAATTCCAAAATATTTGTAAATTAAACATGTTTATATAACTCACAAGTCAAAGAAATAAGGAAGATTACAAAATAATTTGAACTGAGTGAAAATGAAAACAAAATTTGCGAGGTGCTGCTAAAGCAGTGCTTAGAGAAACTAGAAAAGGAAGAACAGAGAAACTCAAAGTAAGCAGAAGGAAATAATAAGGCTAAGGACAGGGATCAATAACATAGCAAAAAACAAAAATGGAGGAAAATAAAAAGTCAATGCAATCAAAAACTGTTCCTTTGGAAGACATGAATGAAATTGATCAATTCTAGCCAGATTTTACCAGGAAAAAAGAGAAGACACAAACTATTAGCATGAGTGATGAAAGAAGGGGCATAACTCCAGACCCCACAGTAGAAATGATAAGGGAGTGGCATGGAAGAACTTGGTCAATAAAGTCGGTATGAACACATGGATGAAACGAACACGTTCCTTGAAAGACACCACCTGTCAAAACTCACTCAAGAAAAGAAAACCAGAAAGGCCCTATATCTACTAAAGAAATTGGATTTGTAATTAAAAGCCATTCCCTCTACGAAAACTCCAGCCACAGATGGCTTAATTGGTGAATTTTGCCAAGCATTTAGGGAAAAAGATAGTTCTATATACTAGTAATCCCTTCTGGAAAACTGAATGGCAGTGAACACTTCTCAAATAATTTTATGAGGTTAGCATTACCTTGCTACTCAAACCAGACAAAAATATTATAAGGGAAAAACCCAATATCTCTCAAACATAGATATAAAAAAGGCAATGAAATGGAAGCTTCTGACTTGAAAAAAGTTATTTGCAAAACTTTTGATAAAGAACTTGTATCTGGAATATATAGAGCACCATTACAACTCAATAACTGGAAAAAGAATAATCCGGTTTTTAAAATGGGTTAAAGATTTGAGTAGACACATCACTGAAGGAGATATACCAATGGTAAATAAGCACATGAAAAGATACTCAACATCATTAGTTGTTAGGGAAATGCAAGTTAAACCCAGACACCAAGTCTGACCAGAATGAGTCAGACGATAAAAAGGGTAACAATACCAAGTGTTGAGGAGGATGTTGGGAAAGTGAAACCCTCTTATATTACTGGTGAGAATGTACAATGGTACAGCCATTTTGGAAAACAGTTTGGCAGGTTTTTAAAAAGTTAAAATACTGTACAACACAGCAATAACACTCCTATGTAATGAAAACATATATCCAAAGACATATACACACACATTTATAAGCAGCTCTGTTTCCTATAGCACAAAACTGCAAACAGTCTAAATGTCCATAAACTGACAAATGGATAAAACAAACTGTAGTGTGTCCATGCAATGAAATATACAACTTCACATTTAAAAGAAATGAAATACTAATACACATGACAATGTGGATCATCTCAAAAGCGTTATGCTGAGTGAAAGAAGCCAGACACAAACTACTACAAACTGTATGATTCCACTTATCTGAAATTCTGGAAAGGCAAAACTATAATGACAGAAAGTTCAGTAAATGCCAGGAGCCAGACGAGGAGGAAGAGATGGACCACAGCAGAGTGCAAAGGAAGTTTCTGAGTGAAGGAGACGTTTTATGTCATGATTATGGCTGTGGTTGTGTAACTGAGCAGATGGGGGCATGGAGGGCCTGTTCATGTGGCACCTTGGTGCATGACCCAACAATCAATATTGGAAGGAACAGGTCTTATTTATAATATTCCAACCCTGGAGGGGCTCAGAGCACTTATGCTCAGAACCCCCCTTTCCGACGAGACCCAGCACTTCCCTTGTTCCCCAAAAGTGGTGGTGGTGCAATTCATTCTCACACCTGCTGAGAACACGAGACAGTTTTACTACAGTTGACAAAAGTTACATACTCTCTGGCTGGGGCTACATTAGCGATTTTCAATAAAAACATTTCCCTGCCTTTTATAGTTAGCACTGGTTCCCACTTATAACTGTCAGAATAGATAATTTTCTTTTCCATATGCTTAAACACAATATAATTTCTAAGGCTTTCCAAAGGAGTATAGACACTTATGAGACATGAAGTGAAAGTTTGTTCAATATAAGTTCCTCCTGCAAAGCAAAAGTCAGAAATATTCAGAACAATTTTTACTAAATATACCCAAATATTCTCATCTTGTTTGAATGGAATAAGTTGTCCACAACAAGGTTACAAGAGGTAAAGATAAGAACGTAAGTCATTGTTTTCAAAGATGACTTTCAGATCTTCCTCCAGTGCTTTCTTTATTCGGCTGCGATGGGTCTAAGGCTTTAATTTTGCCAGTTTCACCATGGTGGGGGTGGTGAGGAGTATGTCCCAAGGTCCAGTCCACTTTCCCCCTAGTTGGTTTTTGGAGATGCTGTCATCCAAACCTTGAGTAGCATTTTGTCTGCAGGCTCAGGGGAATGAATGCAGCAAACCTGTGGGAGAAAAGTCTCTAATACAGGCAAGGTCATTCATCACAGCTAAGGTCTGACTTAAATGTTGTACATATTTTTACTTTCAGTTTTTATCTATATACATATCTCTTACCCCAATTGTGACCTGAAATGGCTACCTGTACACAATTTCATAGGACTCCACTGAATCCCACTTCGAGGAGCCAC